>JAEIFU010000295.1:0-162608 GCA_018904235.1 Lordiphosa stackelbergi | reverse complement strand
CAATTGTACAAAGTGTATTTATATGCAAATGTATGCGTGTGTGGGTGTGTGTATCCCTTTTTGGCAGTTGTAAATTGGAATTAGAGTGGGGGGGTATTATCTGCAGGGCAGACTTTCCCCAAACGCGTCGAAGACAATGTCACACCTAGCTACTAAATGCACGCATAATAATACTACTCGATTTTTGTAGCATTTCACTGAGAATTTTGCAAAGAAAACACACGCACACACACGCACAAGAGTAGTAAAAGTAGTGATGGGAATAATTTCGATTGTTTAAATATCGGTGTGACCGCATTCAAACAAGTGGACAGTTCTTTGGATTAAAGTGTGACCAGGCAACAAGGATAAACAAACGGCAAGGTCCCACTAGAAAACAAAATAATTATTGTAGCTTTTATTATTTGTAGAAGACAGGATAATGCCTTTAACTAATAGTTCTTTGAGGCACTTTAAAGCTGGCCTTGTGGCCATAGCGGCGTATATTGTACTAAAGGAAGAGGAAGATAAAGACGCACGTAGAAGAAGCCGACGGCGCCGAAGACAACGTTGGATTTCTAACCTGAATCCATATTTGCGAGGCATTAACTATGTAAGTTAATTTAAAAGGACATTAGTAGACATTTTTAGGCCTGTTCTCGTTTGCGAATAAGTAAAAGTTGTGATTTCCAAGGAGGGATTTCTGAATTTCTGAAGATGAATGAAAATTTGGAACTAATAGCCAGTTGGGTTTTGGAAGCGGAAACCTTTAACCCTAGGAGGTTCAGGGATTTTTTGGCGCTAAATGGCACAACCAGGTCTGCGCAGACCTATATGGGATTTGTATGGGAATACATAGGCAGATATCCTAATAATGTGTGTAAATGTGATTAATGCTGGGAAAAACACACGGTGAACAATTAAAACATACTTTTATACTTTAGCTAACAATATATCCTTTTTTATTAAGCATAAATAGGAAAGTTAAGTCTACGACCGGCATTCAATCCACGTGTATCTGGTTTGTGAACGCTGTTGACAAACCGTGTTTTTGCAAAACATGCAATGAAAACGCGTTTTTCGCTGCCATTTATCAATTTTATAGCACAGCGAACACGATGGTCGAGTAGCAGAGGAAGCGGAATGGGCAGGTTGATCATCTATCGGTGGACCTGTAGCTACCTGCGAAAAACGTTGATTAATTGAGTTTAGAATTTGAATAGATTAAAAGAAATGCTTACCCCTGCACCGAATAACGCCATTGCCTGTTTGACGCGTTGAATACCACTTACAATAGGATTCGTTGCTCTCGGTTCCATGTAAGGGAACACCAGCTGTTCTGCCAATTCCATAAGGAAGACTCGTCTCCGGTCGTTCCTCTTGATATGCCCCAATTTGTCATGAATGTCAAATGCAGCCAAGCCATCGGATTGTGCCCCGTTGGCATGTGTAGCCGCCAACCATCTGATCCATGGTGTCCGCTCCGGACTTATACATATTGTAGTCCAAAATTTGAAATGGCTTCTTCGATGACTTCGATAAGTCGACGGTGCTATTATAATGCTCGGTAGAGATGAGAACAACAGATTTTTTCTCTTTTGGCACGTATGAGCATAGCGAGATAATATTATTGTGGTAACCAAATACTGTGCTAAATACATCTCGACTTGGATCGGTATGCAGGCTTCGTTTTTGCGCATGGTGCCTACATATGCCAATCGTTTTGTCATCAAAACCGCGGCCAAGTCATGTTCGTCCAGAACCGGCGTATTTTCCGACATTTTTTAGAACAATGTTCTCTCCTTGATTTACCGCACGCTCTTCATTTGCCTGTTTTCCAACATATATTAATCCTTTCAGTGTGTAGTTGGAATTGGCATCACACATCCACCAGATTTTTATTCCGTATTTGGAAGGTTTCGACGGTATATACTGTGTAAAGCGCATACGGCCTCGGTACGGGAACAATTGCTCGTCAACAGTTATCTGAGCACCCGGGACATATAGACGCTCCAAGTTCTTCATAAACATGTTTCAAATATCGTCGATGGCTGCCAACTTGCTATTAAATCGAATATATTTTAGAAGGGTTTTATATCGGTGCGCAGACATCGTCGCCCTGTAAATAGGGCTTCCGTTGCGGCCCCACAACTCAAGAACAGGCTGACAGTTTGACCCGAATATTCCGGCAAACAAAGTTAAGCCCAAAAAGGCGAATATTTCATTCTCAGTACGATTCTTGTTTGACCATTGACGGCATAGCTCCTGGGCGCTTCGGTTAGTTTCGCGCATAATTATACTTACGATCTCAGGTGTTATTAGCGACTAAAATATTGAGATGGGATTTCGGATAATCCCTCGAGCCGGACCTTCATGACTCATAGTGACGTGTTATGCACACGATTTCTACCTGTGGCCGGCGGAGCGCTTGACCAAAGCTTGCCATCCTGTCAACGGTATTTTATAATTGAGCCTGACGAGCGTTGTTCTTTGCTCATGTCGACGGCTTCAAGCGCTTCGGTGGCAGTTGCGGCGACTTCATAGAAATCTTCTAAATTATCATCATCGTCATATGGATCCTCAGCTTTTATGACGACGTCCGTTTCAGCATCGGAAGCCGCGTCTTCTAAGGATCAGTGTCGTCGTCGTCTTCGAATGACTCGAGATTTTCGGCCTTTTCATCAGTACTGGCCAACCATTCGGCAAATCTTTCTTCCATTTGATTCCTATCTTCTTCTGATAAATTTTGATATCTTCTGGTGCGATTTACCACGTGCAACAAATCATCATCAAAACATGATGCTGATGCCATTTTTAATGGAAAACCCACAAATAATTGCACTTTAGTTCACAAAATCGCATGCCATACCATTCATATTACGTATAGGTCTGCACAGACCTGCTTGTACCGTTTGTGACTTATTTTTTTGAAAACTCGAATATAACCGAATACAAACACAGAATCGGTTTGAATTCGTGCTCGTTGTGTTCTCAATACCCGCGTCTAGGAAGTCATTGACGGATTTATCTTTAACATCCAAAACAAAAAAGTTATACACACTTTTATATGAAAAAGGTCTGCACAGACCTGGTTGAACCTCCTAGGGTTAAAAAACGCCAAGCTTTTTGCTCACCTCTAGCACCCGCACTCACACAATCTACATATTATTGTGCTATCCGACTCGCCGGCCGCAGTTTAATTTTCACTCCAGAACCCTCTACACATTACGAAATAAGTAAGCAATATTTTGAAAGAAGAAGCAAAACAGAAAAAGAGAGTGTGACGTGACATTAAATTTTCATATTGTCCAATGGCTTGTACTTTGCACTCTTGAGTGATTTGATTGGATCTGTGTGTGTGTGTGTATGTGTCTCGCCGCATATCAGCGTGAGCTTGCAGAAAATCAGTTCTGACAGCCCTAAAACAATAGCAAAGATATACTAAAAACATTTAAAATATACTACATAGATTGTGAAATTCAAAAATCAAAATGGCTGGCCGTTCGATTGTCCACTTTGCGTTTGGTTCCCTGGCCATAGCCTTGGGCTCGTACATCTATTTTATCATGCAAGTAATTACACACACACACACACTTACAGAACATTTCCACCAATAATAACATTGTGTTTGCATGCCGAGTATTACAAGTTGTTTTCCGATGGTGGGGAGAAGGGGTACGGTTAATCTTGAGCACACACACACACACATTACAACTGTCATTACAATTGTTCCGTTTGACTTTGACCTTGAATGCATTATTCATTGCCACATTTGACCAATTTTCCCCCTCACATTGACTATTTGCAGCCCTTAATAATATGAATCTCAGACAAGTTCAAAGCATTACGAAGCAAGCCTTCAGGTGCTATACATCTCGTGCCCGTATTCTTAGTCCAGCCATTGAGTTGAGCCAGATTCAGAGACAGAATCTTCGGTATTGTGCCCTAATCCTACCCGTCAGTTGTGCGGCCTCTATTACGTCGCAGTACTCCACAGCAGCTGCCGTGAGTAGTGCCTGTGTGTGCGTAGATGACTAATCTTTCGTTGCTTTGTCCGCTAAACTGATCTAAAAACGCCTTCCTTAACCCTTTACTTGATCTGACCCTCGTATCTTAATTACTTCTCTAATCAAGTGTTTTCTCTCCCTTCCGTTTCCAGCCCGTCATGTCCAGTGCAGATTACAAGAACGCCGCCTCTATTTATGAGTTTACTGTAAAGGATACCCATGGCAATGATGTTTCGCTGGAGAAATACAAGGGCAGTGTGGTCTTGGTGGTCAACATTGCCTCCAAGTGTGGCCTAACCAAAAACAATTACGAAAAGTTGACCGATCTTAAGGAGAAGTATGGTGAACGGGGTTTGGTCATTTTGAATTTCCCCTGCAATCAGTTTGGCAGCCAAATGCCTGAGGCCGATGGTGAGGCCATGGTCTGTCATTTGAGGGACTCCAAGGCGGACATTGGCGAAGTGTTTGCAAAGGTAGTTTCCCTACTTACATTTCCAATTATTTCTTGTCTAATCTCTGTCACGCTTTCTAGGTCGACGTCAATGGTGATAATGCGGCCCCCGTTTACAAATACTTGAAAGCCAAACAGACTGGCACCTTGGGCAGTGGCATTAAGTGGAACTTCACCAAATTCCTGGTCAATAAGGAGGGTATTCCCGTGAATCGTTATGCACCCACAACCGATCCCATGGACATAGCCAAGGATATTGAAAAGTTGTTGTAGATCTTTGTCTTAGTTGTAAACGCCTTGGACTCTAGCTTGTAATGGTTGAAGCAGACCACCATTTAGTCGAGTGGCTGGGCACAACATGCACAGCATGTTTATTTACTCTATTTACTGTTCACATAATTAACATATAAATAAAATCACCAATTCGGTTGGTTTCTACACACTCATGATTTTGGGGACTCATTGCTTATGCCAGGCACACACACACAGCTACCAATTAACACTAATTCACTCACCTCTATGACGGCCTGCCGGGCCTGGCGATAGCGCACATCCAATCCTTGATAAGTACGCGATTGTATTAAATTGCTAGCGGCCAATTGATCGCTTAAATATTGCCAGGCCATGGCTAACCAAATTGTGATCCTTGTTGAACCTCATATATTAGGCATAAATTAGTTTATAGTGTGTGTTGATCGTTGGTTTTAGAATACGGGGTTTGATATAATGTTTTTATTTACAAGATTAATTTTGAAAGGCCAGCTGAACGGAAGTACTTTCAAGCATAAATCTCGGACTTGGATTAATAAAGACTTGGAAAATTTTCTTCTTATAGGAAAATCAAGAACTCAAATTCTGTTATGAAATGTCAGCCTGAAATTATGCTATGGGTTTGAAGGTGTTCCCAGTTTAAGTTACGGGTCAAGTCTGTTGATGAGTGAATTGGGATCAAATCCTGAAGCAGCCTATCCAGACATACCATTGCTGTCCAATAAAAGATTGCAGTCATCTCATCTTGGAGGAAGCCTTTTTAAAAAAGCAAAAACTAAAAAATTAAAAAACAGGTCATCTGAACCCTTATATATTTAAATTAGATACCAACCAGAAAACTTTCACAAAACAATTAAAAACTCCAAATATCTTAATATAAAAATGCTCAGAATTTTGATCCTCAAATGCCACAAACAAATTTTATTAGAAGTTTAAAACGCGATCAAACTGATTTATATTTTGGTTCCGGTTTTGTATGTACTGATACTTATGTTTTGGTTCCAACATCATTATGCTATCATCCGACTGCAAAACTTTTGTGAATTCAAGCCAGTACATACTGATAAAATGGAAAGTAAGAGCGCTCATTGTTTTTGCGTCCAGCCGATTTTTTAGCGGAGACATAATAGTCCTCCCGCTTACCTCAGCCTTCCCAAGGCATGGTAACAATTTTTGCATTTGACTCTCGTAAACTTCTGATTTCGTAAACTTTTAAGGCCGAGGAAAAGTGATAATGATTGTGATTAATGCCTAATCTAATTTCAGAAAATCTTGTCCATTTTTCCACATTTCAAATAAAGCATTTGTTTCAAAGCTGCTTTTCTCGGTTAATTGCATTCTGAACAGAATCGAAAACACAAGCAATTTTCTATTCAGAGGTAAGCATGACATTGTAATGAGGTTTCAAGTTTTAGACTCTAAGAATATAGGCGGCTTTCTATTTCACAATACAAAAGTTTTTGCTACATGAATCTTTAATCTATGATTTAACTAATTATGTGCTACCCCAAAACTAAGTGCTCGCTTTGGCAGTCTAGTTGTTGCCGAAACCGAAACTTTACCGTTTCAATGTTTAGGTTCTTTCGGGTTTTTTATATAAAGGGGGAATAACGAGAGGCAAAAGCTAACTCGTCTGTACCGAAGTTTTGATACATTATTTGAAAATAAAGAGCTTGTCTCAACGGTTAGAGACTTCGACCAAACTTCGCAGATCAGCTTAAAAACATCACATATTACCCATGACCGTGTTTGAGAGCAGCAATATTGGAGAACAAACAGTTTTTCTCACTAAAACCATTTTCGAACGAACATTTGTATGGCAGCTACAAGAAGTAGTCATCCGATCCGGTCGGTTCCACATATTAGCAGCGTGCAGTAAAAAGCAGATTGCAGTAAAGTTTCAGCTCGATAGCTCCAAAACTGAGGGACTAGTTCGCGGTAAAACAGACAGATGGACAGAGACGGACAAAAGCTTAATCAGACTCAGCTCGTCATGCAAGGATCAAGAATATATATACTTTTATGTGGTCGGAGATGACCTTCATGCGTTGCAAACTTCAAGTAAAATTATAATACACTTTTCAAGTGTATAATGAAAAGTCTTCCACAATCATGGCATTTTATTAATCAACGGCTTAAATTACTCATCTCCATTCGATTCATTTAAAGTAAAGAAGTACTTTACCGGGAAAAGAGACCTATTTAATTGAATGTCGTTGAATACTCAGATCAAGCAAACAAGCATAACACTGTTATATTGCTGAGGTCCACTAAAACATTTTTAATGATTTTTTTTTTTCTTGCAATGAAGCACTCTACTCAGAAAATTAATTTCATAATTTTGGTGAATCTGGTTTTACCCTAAATGGTCAATTGCTGGTACAAAATGCTTTATAAAACGGGAAACAAAGGCTTCGCTGGCAAAAAACGCAGATCCATCTATTTTTAGACCTTGTTTATGGCCTATATGAATTGATTTGTTGGTAGAGTCTAAAAATGGTACTCCATATCGCGGTTTTTTGGCTGTCGAGTACCATCTCTTAGGGACATGCAATAGCATTATACTATCATCATACACATCGATTTTAATAAAAATCTACCGTCCGCTTTTAAAGATATTCAATAATGAAGGTTTAACTCCTTTGCGTTCATGACCCCCTGACGTCCACATTTGCTGAATTTTTGAGAATTTTATTTTAACCATTAAAAACTACTAATTAAAAAATTGTTGTCGTTGTGTTTGCAAAAAGTTGGATGTCAAAAAAAAAAATAAAAAAATACCTTTAGAATGTGTAAAAATATTTATAATTTTAATTGTTCCTTAGCTAAAAAAAAATATAAGTTTTACAATCGAAAATTTAGTCTAGATCAGCAACGGTCTTTGGGCTTCCTCGGGGCCGAAAAACATTAAAAAAAAAATAAAAAAAAAAGATTAATAATAAATAATAAAAATTACAATATCACAATTACACTCTCCGCCTTTTGGCTCGGTGTACATGACCCGATCGCTGCCGAAGCCAAAACCAAAAGAAAAAAGATGTAATAGAAATAGAAAAAATACAACCACACTAATACACGGTCTAGTAATTATTGGCCTAGGTAATTGTGGCTGTTGTGGCCTCCTCGCGAGTTTTTGTCGTACCAAAACTAAAAGAGCTACTCTCTCAGCCATTTTACCCGATTTTAAAAGCTGGTGTGCTGATTTTTAATTAAGGAATCCTGTGGCTTGTTTGTCATTAATGTAAGTAGTTTTAAAAAGGGAGTAGGCACACAGAAAGAATTTTTAATGTTGTAGCGAAAGCTGAGTTTACCACTGAACTTTAAAGATCAATCCAGTGCTTGTAGAGCATGGTTATTTGTCACGATCAGTCTTATGTTCTGCTGTCAGTTTATCTTTCAGCCGAATGTGTGCGTGCGCCCTTAGAGTTGTTATGGCAATGGTTCGGCTCACAATATGGTTTTGGAAGCAAAACAATATGCGGTTTCGGCTGATTCAGTGTTTCAGGACATACATTATCAGTTCTGTTTCTGTTCCTAATTCTTAAGAATTCTTTTCTATAAAAGTTTAAATGTTTTTACCCTAAAATTTCTTAGAAAATTACATTTCAATAACTTAAATATCATGATTGTACTGTAACATTTGAATTAAGTTGCATAAACAGACACATTGTAATAGTTTCAGTACTCGCTTGTAGAGCAGGGATATGGAACTGATACCCTAAGCGACTAAAATATGCTGTTTACCATATGAGGATCATCATGGTTTCTAGCAAAAGTGGGTGTACGGCTATACTTAAAAAGTGAAGATCTCTAATTAGGGTGGTCATTAGTGTTTGGAATTGGAACTTAGTTCTAATTTGACTTTAGAAACGTCAAATGTCATTTTTAACACTTTTTTAGGAAAAACTTACATTGACGAAATGGGTCGCTATTCCTTGAAGAAAGTTCGAACTATTAAAAATTTTCCAAATGGAGTCCTGACTTAAACTGTGCGAAATTTGAAAACATTAAAAAACCCAATAAGTGTTCAACTGAAGTTGGTGGATAAACCAACCGTTGGTTAGTCTGTGTATCAACTCTCGGGACCTTAAACTAATCTTGGCAGAAATGCTGCATCAACGCACCGCCTTTGGCTTATACTTAAATTGTAGTAAGTTGTACTTATTTCAAGTATTTTTTAAGCATTTGTATTCAAAATGTAGAAGAAAATTTAGTTTTCGATTTGTATTGAAGGCAAGTTTATTGCTGAACCACATTTTTACCCCTGTGTATCGATCACTTGGTGCCTTAAGCACACCGCAATGGAGTTCCTTTTTTTTATTCACAAATTTTCTAATCATTTTCCAATTCAGATTTGACTTTGCTTCAATTTATTTCCAATTCATTCCAAATATAAAAACTTTACATTAACCTTTACCTTTTTGATTTTATGTTTCTTTTTTTTGTTTTTTTTTTGGCCAATTCTTCGTTAACTTCAATTGCGTAAATGTGCCTGACCAGCAAGTGCAAACCAAACTGACGCCCAAAAATTATCTTCTCCTAAAAGCAGTTCAATGTATCGATTCGAATTTCAAGTTCAAACTTGTGTCAAGTGGCGACCTTCCGACAATTACATCAAAATGTTGCCTTAACCAATTACGGATGCACTCAGATGCGATTTTTGGTAAATGAAATTCGGATTCGGAGCGTGCCACGCACAAGTGTCAGAGCGATGACAGCAATTTGTTGAATGCATCATCGATCCGGTGGCCGATCAGTTGATCTCAATGCGGGAATTGCTTTAATTGTAGAACTGGGGCAAGCATGTGAATCCGAGACTCATCCCTAAACAGGGTGTTGTTGTTTGTTCGGGTCAGTGTGGTGGTTGACTTTGGCACTATTTCGCACCGCTGGGGATTTTTGGTATAAATATGCGAGGCATGTGCGATGTTGGCTCAGACAGCGAAAGGCGTTCAGCTTTGGTGGTTGTGTGTGATTCTCAATCGGGGCTTAAATCAATGATGAGTCGAGCATTGCTGATGCTCTTGCTGGTGGGTTGGGCAACGGCGGCCACCCATGTTAACATTTCGATAGCCCAACAGCCGGCCACAAATCCAGCGGATGTGAATTATGTGGATGGCCGTGCTCCGGATGAGTTACGTGCGGGACCAACGAGGGAGGAGCAGAATTTTGAGCGTCTGCAAGAGCGTCCACAGCAGCAACAGCAGCAGCAGCAGCAGATGGCTCAGCCCCAGTCCCCGCCTTCCTCGCAAACTAATAACTTAACTCCGCGACAGAATTTGGGCCTGCAACCACCACATAATGGACGCCTGCCACGTCGTCGTGGCCATAGCCGTCGTCCCGCGCTGCATCAACAGCCACCGAGCCAACATAGCAGCCAAATCCGTCAACGCAATCAGCAATTGCGACAGAATCAGGAATTTGAACGCTATATACAGTCCTATCATAGTCATGGACCCACCGTGGAGACAGTGAGTAGAACTTAAATGACACAGAAAACAAAAAAAGATCCATTTAGAATCCTTTGGACGATTTTCAGCTCCATTGTATAAAAATTTAAGATCAATTTAACATTAAATGGATATTATTAATATCCTTTTTACCATATACCAAATCATCCAATTTATCATCAATTAAAACCGTAACCGAAACCGTAACCCTTAACCGCTGAAAACCCTTTAAAATTTGTTCTTATAACCGTAACCCTATAACTTTAATTACCATAACCGGTTATCAGAACCGAAACAGAATCAAATATACGGGTTAATTTCGGTTTTCCTCTACTAGTAAAAATTTTGATAAACGTAAATCAGTGCCGGGATAATGTAGAGGACAGAGAAGTGTGCTTGTGTTAGTGAGCAAGAGAGACTACAGCCTACAACTATCATGCAATTCAGTGTTCACCGATTCACACAACGATAAGTTCGGCTCGCGTTTACATTAAAACATGAGTGACTTCGGCCCTTGGTAGCTATGGCTGGCTGGCTCTGGTCTAGACCTGTGCAAGCCAAATGGAGAGGACAACAAAATATGCCCTTCTCTCTCTGATGCATGGCCGGCTCTGAAGTAAATTTTATGTACGCACAATAAACATTTTACATTCATACATTGCGCCACATTATTGCTGACGCCCACAAAAAAAAAAAAACAAAGCGAACTAGAAAGAGTGAGTGCAGCTAACCAAAATCTTTACCCTCCTCATCTTTCCATATACATATGTTTGTGATATAACACTGGATGCTGGCTAGTTTAGCCGATCCATAAATGTACGACTTCGGCTCAAATTTGCCATCAGCTTATTCTGATTAACCTTAGGTTCTATCTGGATTCAATGTTGATTTAAAATCAAAAACAACTCAGAATTGACCAAACTATTGTCTCACGAGTTAGAGTTTAGAGAACCAAGTCCGTTCGAGAATAAGGCTAACCTATGTGCAATATTTCTTGATCCGAGATCATTATCTGCCGCGAAGAAAATTAACTGTATTAAATTGTTGGACAACCATAATTTGATTGATTTATCAGGCGAAAACAGTCCACATCCAAGTTGGTCGGAAATTTTCAGCAGTTCCAATTAAAAACAATCTGACATCTTCATTAAAAATATGGCTTGACAGAGGACACATATTGGAACGGTCGGAAAAAATGAAACAATATTTCCAGATCTTTTTAAATTATCAAAAGTTCTGCTAGCAGAACCACCCACACAAATAGGTGTTGAGCGTTTGTTTTCAGGAGTAGAACTTATAATGAATCCCCGCTTTTGTCTGCATGATTGTTAAGTTTATATTTCATACTAATAACCGTAACCGTAACCAAAACCCGAAACAGAATGAAGTTTATAACCGTAACCAGTACCATAACCGATATTCCACAACCGTAATATAACCGTAACCGGAAAAAACGAACGTCCAAAACAGTAACCGTAACCCAAACCGTTATTCGTTTCGGTTTTAATCTCTGTCAACAAATATTCTTTTTTTCCTGAGGGGGATTTAATAGAAATCTAACTTCGTTTTTCCTTTCTAAGGTGTATGAATCCTCAAGTCCTGCGCCCCAGCGTTATACCCAATCACAGTCCAATTTTAAGTCTGATGACAGTGCTCCACAGAAGGTGGTAGCCATAGGAGGAGCACGTTCCCAGCAGCTGCGCATGTTTGAACGCCAAGTGGCTGCACCAGCTGCTACACAGGGCGGAACTGAGCAGGCTCAGGATAGCAAACCCATTTATGAAGCTCCACCAGCTGCCACAGTTACGCCGTCCAGCTCTTCCACGTCTTCATCCTCCTCCTCCTCCTCCTCCTCGTCCAGTGTTAGCAGCTCCTCCTCTGGCAGTGTTTCGGCTGCTCAGCCTGCAGAACCCTCCCCCAGCTATGATCCTTCCACCAGCTATAACCGGCCCAGCTATGATCCTAACTCCTATCAGTATGACGATGGTCAGGAAGTAGACTATGCAGATCAATATCCGCCCGAGGTGGATGAGAGTCAGTCGGGCTATGACGACTACAGTGATCAGTCCTCCTATGCTGGCTATTTGCCACCACGTGGCTATGCTCCTCCTCCTCCCCCGCCGCCACCACGTCCTCTGGTCACCAAGACCATACAGATTGTTCAACCCGCTCTCAAGGCCAAGAAATACGAGGTACGTCATCCGGCCATCCAAAAGGAGTTCTATGATATCGAAGAGCGTGTGGTGATTAAGCCAGCGGGTACACTGGTGGTGGAGCTAGATCATCCGGTGGCCAAAATACCCAAAGGTGAAACTCTGCTACCTCTGGGCCATCCACATCCGGCAGTGGCCTCCGCCTACAATAACCAGGGACATATACAGACCCAAAGCTATAATCATAATGCCAACGAGTACAGACCCGCCTATGAGGCCCCACCCAAGGATCAGCAATCGACCACCGTAGGTTCCAGTGTGACCACCATGCCCTCCTATGATCAGGCGCCCAAGGATGAATATGTGGAGACGCAACTGCAGCAGCAGCAGCCCTCGAGTGGCGATGCCACTGACGGACGTCTGCCCTCCACCGTCTCCGCTCAGGATGACAAGGGTAATTCTCTTAAGATTAACACCAAACATTTGACACCCAACATGATTACCCGTGCCGAGCCAGAGCAGCAGGACTATGCTCCACGTATACCACCCAATGAGGCCAACTATGAACAGCGTGCAGCTCCTCCTCCTCCTCCTCAGCCCCAACGTGGTTATCAGCAGAGAAATCACTTCAATCGACCCTCCTACAACAACAACAACAACGATGACTACTTCTCTGGCGAGTTCCTGCCCCATGCAAATGCTGGCAATGTTGAATCCAAGCCAGCTCGCTTGGAATTCCAACCCGCCCAGGTACAACAGCAGCCCCGTACACAAATCATCAAACATGAGCACAAGATTCATTTGCCTCCCTCGCAGCACAACATCTATCTGGGTCGTCATGGCCAACCACCGCCCAAGGAGCAACGCATCTCAGAGGTGCCTGCCCATGTGGCTGAACTGAAGCCTTATCTACGTCAACATGCTGGTCCCACAGTGGTCTATGCCAAAGCAGCTGCCCGACCAGCCTCACGCAGTTTCTATCATCAGTCCTCACGCCAGCGTAGTCCTCTGGCCGAGGAGTTGGAGTACAGTGCTCCCTATTCCCAAATGCGTTTCAGTCCCGAGCAACAAGAGTCCTCGAGGCTGGTAGAGTCACCACCACCAGCAGCAGCCAAGGAGTCTGCTCAGACCCACATACAAATCCAAATACCTCAACGCCATGAATCCCAACAGCCTCTGGTAGTAGCCTCCTCTATAGCTCCGGACTGCCATCGATCACACCAGCAACAAGAAGCCAGATCCCAGCGCCTCATAGAGGCCCCCGCCGCCGCTTCGGAAGTACCCGCCACCCAGGCCACTCCCAAGGCCACTTCCTCGCAAACCCAACCCGATGTGGATGTGACTCTCAATGGCGCCGCCGGACATTTGCAGCCCAATGAGCGCGTCATTGCCGCCACTGCCGCACCCACCGATGCCTCCGCCACCTCCGAGACCTTCCACAAGCGTCGCATTGTGGTCAATCATCCGTTTCAGACCGTACGCGAGGTTGTCGAGCATGAGCCCATCACCAACTATCATCAGATCCAGGTAAATGAGCCCGCTTCACCTGCCTTGTACCATCCGGCCGCCTACTATCAGCCACCTGTGCAGACCCATGGCAATCTGGTGCATTTCCAGTCCACCTCCACGCATGGTAATCTCTATGCTCACTATGGTTAGGGATACCGAGAGATGTCGTCCGTAGACCTGGCATATTTTAGTTGACTTTTGTTCTTTTGTTGCATTTTCATTTGAATTTTTTTTTAGTTTTTAGCTTAGACCCCCCCCAAAAAATTATATAAGTGTAGGTGGAAGGGCCCTTTCCATGTTTGTAAAAAATTGATCTTATTTGTATAAAATGTTGTAATGTTTTCTTAGGATTAAGTGCAGCTTTACTTGCCATTAATAAATAGCATACAAAATGCGACGAGTAAAAATAATTAAATGCATTTGACGAAGGGAAATCTATCCCCAAAATAAGAATAAGTGTCGAAAACAGGCAAACCGCCAGGAAATAAGTACTGGCTCGGTTTACAGACTTCAAACCGCTATTTCGGTTTAGTGAATCACTCTAATTTTATTACACATTTCTGACGGCCTGTTTCTGTTTTCGAGTATCGGAATATTACAATTTCACTTCGAAGTGAAGTTGGACTACTTCATTTGTGAAGTGACCAGAATAAGACTGGCTACTACAGGATGGTGGTGGTTCAGAACTTCTAGTCATAGATCTTCTTGACTTAATGGGGGCGTATGTGGTCAGGTAAAGCTGCTGATCGGTTCAACTGGCGGACCCAGCGTGATCCTGGTTTACTGCGTCTCAAGTCTGACTCTACACCTCCTCGTGGTAACCACCGGAAACAGAGCAATATACTACCCACCACCGTAAAAATCTCCACCAATGAAAACTGCGACTACAATGCTTCGGATACGGACCCCCTCTGACGACGACCTACGCAAATGTTTTAAAGATCACGATTTGAAGGATATACACCTGGAATGTCCGCACCCTCAACAGAGACGGGTGATCATATCGCCTTGGTGAATGTCCTCAAGAAATATTCATGGGATGTTACCGGACTCCAAGGAATGCAAGATAGATTGGACATGGGAGCAAGATAATAACGCTAAGTAAAAGAAGGGACATTTTGGCTAAACAGCCTGTTTTAGAGATGGAACTACAACCTGAACAACTGGTGCTCTAACTAGATTTTACTTTCGAGAATTTACAAACAAACCGTCGGCAAGATCTCTAGAGATTTTTGTGGCACCCCCGATAAAGTCGGATATTTCTGATTTTACTCCGAAATAGTGGGTTGTTTGGTTCGAATAGGGTTGATTGAATGGAAAAGAATGCGTACAGTGGATTACAAACGCTAAATATACATTATAGAATAATACAAATCTCGTGTAGTTGGAACATGGGATACTCACACAAATCAATGCAGTTTAAAAGAGCATTAGTCCAATTTAAATGCCTTGACCGAAACCGAAATTCATATCGGTTTAATCACTACTTTGAAGGCAAAATTGGAAGAAGAAAAGAGCATTCAAACTTTTCTTTTTTCAAAGGCCGGGCGCAAAAATTTTTAAACGGGCGTGGAAAAGTTTATAAATATCAACAAATAAAATAACATTCCGAATTTTACAAATTCAACATTACTCAATAAAACATACAATAATTACAAATCATTAATATAACCATAAACCAATTTAATCTCAAAAAATCATTTATTATACCAAAAATTTTTTTTCTTTATAAAAAAAATCACATATTTAACCAAAACCTTATATTAACATTAAAACCATCCATTATAAATAATTAAATATATATATAACTAAACATTTATAATTTCTTTAATTTTTATCCTTAAAATATTCACAATAATTATAAACAAATTTATTTAATAATTCCAAAAAATTAATATTCAAACAATTTATTATATTAATCCTAAAACCAAAATTTATTAAATTTATAATTATATTTCAATTTTATATTTAGCTTTAGAGGGTTCTATTTTGATTGACATTTAATTGATCAGCTGTGAGCAATCAAACACAACATATATTTCTGCTGGTGCATCATTAAGCTTTCCCGGGTTTTTTATGTGCACTGCCAAATTTGGTCTAAAGTTGCCTTTGTTATAATTAAGTGGAAGAAATGTGTTTTTATTTCTAGCTAGGGGTATGTATAAACTAAAAAAAATTTTTGTTTGTGACCTGTGCTTTAGCGTTGTATAAAAAAATGTAGTTAAAGTTTAGCACCACTAATGACTTGAAAACAGCCAAAATAAGACTTTCGTGGACCAGAACTTCCGAGATTCGTGGGGATTCGCGCTAGAATATTTTTTTAAATTACTATGTTGTCTTGTGTTTGTGAAATGTCCAATATGAATCCCGGCCACCACCAACTTTACATGATATTTAATTTTTTAGGCGCAATGTCAGCATCAAGAAAAAAGCTGTTTTTAGTTTGTCTCAACGAAGATATCACCATAAAGAAGTTTTTGGCTTTGGCAAACTATTTTTAGATACAGTTTTAAGTAACAAAACCTGTAGAGAGCTGGACTGCATCGAAATCTGTTAAAACTTGCGAGATTTTACCAATGGGCTTGCTCAAAACACCGATATTCTTCCTTGCTATGATGTATTGCGATCATCGAAGATGGATTCGGTGTTCATCCATAGATTTTCTTTACCAATATCTTATTTTCTTCTAAATAGTGCGATTCTTAAGAAAAAAAAAAAAAATAATTGTTTTCTATTTTTTTAAATATTTTATCTAGATGTTTAAAAAAGAAATTTCGAACTTTTTCGAGCAAAAAAATTTTTTTTTAAATATTTTTGCTCTTTGCATTCAAACTACTTAACCGATTAAAAACAATGTTTAACGCGATTATTGGAAATTCAATAACCTTTCGATTCATACCTTGCTTGACTCAATCTAACAGTTCTGAGTCGAGGTTTGGCTCAAAATGTAAGTGTACCTACCGAAAAAATTAAAAAAATCTTAAACTTCATCTTAAAAACTAAAAAAAAAATTATTTAAGACTTTTTTTTTTTTTTATTTTTTTTATTCCAACCTTAAAAAAATTGTGCAATCTTTTTGAAATTTTGAAAAAAAAATTTGTTTTTTAAATTTTAAAAAAAAAAAAAAAAATTTAATTAAAAACTTTTTTTTAAATTTTAAAAATAAAAAAATTTTTTTAAAAATTTTTTTATTCTATTTTTTTTCTTATTAAGAGAAAAAAACAGATTGCGGTTCCATTTAGTTTGGAGCTAAATTTTGTCAATTCCGCCCACTGTGCATCGGTCGGAAAATGCCGTTTTAGTTAGATAAATTTTTACATTTTAAACTTTCAACTTTAAATAGTAAACATCGAAAAAACATTGTGGTGGGTTAAAAAAAAACTGGCACAGATGAAGATAGCTTCGGTTTTCAGTTTTTTGTGAGTATTCGGTATGTGATTTTCTTTTTTTCAAATGCTTTAGGACTCGGCGTGTATTAATGCGCATCAGTCAAAGCATGCTCAAAGCTGTTGGCTAACGTGAGCGGCGATATTATTATGGTATGAAACATGCCAGTTTAGGAATTTCAATGAAAAATGCTGCCAATCATTGTTATCCAAAAAATATAGTTTTCACGAATTGGTACGAGATGGGTACATATTGGCACAGCACATAAATATGAAATTGTAGATCCACGCTTAAAATTCCGCCTGACATTCACTTGTATGGCCTTTACGCATTTCCTCCCACAGTTTCAATTAAATTCAGCTCTAACCAACATTTTCACATATACTGTATATATATATTTATTGTTTTTTGTTTTTGTTTTACGAAAATTAAATGTAATCATACAACGAACAAACTTACACTTACGATTTTTTTATAATGCAATTAAAACATTGACTTTAATATAATATAATATTTGTTTTATACTTTTAAGTAGACACATTTTATTTAAAATTATAATTTTGCTTGTTAATAATTTTGTTTGCACTCGGCGCAATTGGGGGAGGGGGGTCGTGGATAGAAATGAAATATTTAGAATTTAAATGATGCATATAAAAGGGAATACAAAATAAACAATTGATTTTAATGTTCGAAATGATTAAATTTTGTTTGCTTTCTTCACTGTGGCGGCGTTTGGCTGGATCGGCGTTTATCCTTCTCCTTCTCCTTGTCACCGCCCTTGCGTCCAAAGATGCGGAACATGCCACTGCGGCGTTCCTCTTTGTTTTTGCTGCCCTTGATGCCCGATACGGAGGAAATGGATTGAGCTTCACTTTCACTTGAACTTTCGGCGGAAACGCGTGTAAAACTGATGGAGTCCGGCTGTAGTGAGACGGGTCGATTGCTCTCAAAGCGGGTATTGCCCCAACCTGTGAAGAGTTGAGCAAGAGAGTTGTTAAGAGGGTTGGATTAAGTGTGTGTAGAGGTGAGAAAAGCGAGCATGCATGAGAGTGTAACAGAAAAGAGAGTGAGCGAGTAAATCAAAATCAGAGTAAGTCGATATATATAAATATATAAAATACTTTGCAAACTGGTGCGCAGATAGGATCGACGCGTTAGTTTCGCTGATTTTACAGTTGAACCTTTTTTAGACATGCAAATAGGGTAAAGAAACAGAAGAAAGCAACCATTAACCATAAACATTCCACGGCTTCACTTAAGATCTAACATGCTAAGGTTTAGGTTAGGGATTAATGAACTTATGCTTCTTCTAACCACCAATTCCAATTGAATCATTATTGTTATTCATTTGCAGACCCATATAGCTTGGATTACTGATGGCGTTGTTATGCTCCCCTGAGCCGATGGATGATGATTTGGTCGATGAAGTTGGTGAGCTGGTTGTTAGATGCCAAACAGTACGACTGCTGGTGGTCACTTGTTGTTGTTGCGTCGTTGTGATATTACCATTGCCATTGCTGCTGGTCCCACTGCTGGAGTAGTTAATGGTACGCTTCGAAGAGGAGCTGCCATTGGTCCCGGGTGATTGAGCCTCCATTTCAATGAATTTGCGTGTACTATCAATGCGTCCCGAAGGGACACGCTGGTGTTGATGCTGATGCTGTAGCTGTTGCTGTTGTTGTCTCATGACATTGTTGTTGTAGTAATCCGGCTGTTGATTGGCCGCCGCATTGAAAGCATGGATACGCTGCTGCACTTGAGCCTGATGCGGCTGATGCGGATGACTATGCTGATGTTGATGCTGTTGGCTACCTAAAGGTGGCATCGTGGTGGGCAATGGTGGCGGATTTTCTATTGTTTTACATTTAATTTAACAAAATGTGTGGAGTGGAGTTGTATGATAAGAGTGGGTACATAGACAAATGGCTAGCCAGGATTATTAAGTTTGGTTTCACTTACCCGATTGTCTAGCTTCGCTGTTGCGGTTCAGTACCACGCTGTCATCCTTGCTGCCACCATTCTGTTGGACTCCTGTAAGACCAGCGGGCAATGTGGCTGATTGTTGTAGGCGGCCATCGGTTAGATCTGGATGTATAAAAGGGTTTGTTGGGTCTATTTTGAAAGAGTTTCCTTAGCTGCTTACCACTGCTCGAACTTTGGCGATTGCGCAGCACCACTAGATTCTCCTGACTCTGGCGATTACTGGCCACTGGTGGTGCCCCACGCGGTGGTATGGGTGGCTTTTGATCAAACGCAGCTGTGGGTGAGCTGGGTGAACTGGGCTGGGATTGTGGTTGCTGCTGCTGTTGCATTTGTCGCTGCAAAAAGGCCATTTGTGGTGTGGAAGTGCCGCCCTCTGGAGTTTGACCACTGCTAGAACGACGCTGCGAATCGGGTGAAGAGTTACGCGAACTAACGGGTGACTCTACACTGCTGGTCACCTTTATGTCCGGTGAGCTGCTGGATTGTTGCTGTGGAAACACACAAAATTAGTTTAAATTGAAGCCTTTGCTGGTTTGCACTTACCTTCATGGACTCGTCGTAGCTGAGCAGCTGTAGATTTGGTGGCAGACTAGCATGGAAGGATATCTTGCGTACCCAATCGTTCATTATGTCCAGCGAGGGTGCCTCGAACAGGAACTCCGAGCCATCGGGCAGTTTTAGCCGGAAGACGTACTTCTTCTTGGTGTAATCATCGGCACGTTCGCATTTGGCTCCCAAAATGTTAACCGGAGCCGTGGCCGTTTTCTGTTGCAGGAAATCGTTTTCATCCTTGAAGAAGCAAACCAATTGACCGCAGAGCACGGTGTGGAATTGCTTCCAGGAACGCACGGGAGCCTTTTTGCCACCCGATTGTAGGCCATGTTTACGCTCTAGCATACCCTGTATCTCGACGGGAGGTAGATCGAAACCTTCGCCCTTCTGGTTCTTACGGAAGGATTGGGCACGACGACGGGTGGTGAATGAGGGGGTACGCTTGGGTTGCCTGGGTTGTACCTTCATGCTTTCGGCACGTTGGACATTGGCATCGGCGGAGCCGCGACGTAGACGATCACCGAATATGCCACTGGAGCTGCTCTTTTGCAGAGCCAGCTGCTCTTTTTCATCCTGGAAGCTGGGTCTTAGATTAGTGGCAGAAACAACAGGCGACTGGGGCAGGCTGGCTGCGGCACTGCTTGCACTGGACACAGTGACCATGGGTGAGCTGAAAATGGGAGTTTTATCCTGGTTGGCTGCATTCTGGCGATGTTCCTGCTGCTTTTCGGCACGTCGGCGTTCATCGTTAAGACGCTGGAGCTCTTTTTGCTTCAATTGCTCCAGGCGTTCCTTCTCCAGACGCTCCTTCTCCTTGAGTTTGGCCAACTTCTCGTGCTCCAGCTGCTTGCGGAAACGTTGCTCGAGCAGGGTAATACGTTTGATGGCCTGGAACTTTTCCTCCTGGGCGGCCACGGTCTTTTCAAAGTCCTCGTGTCGTCTTAATAGATCCTCCACCTGTGGTATGGAGTCACCCAGTTTGGCATCCTTGAGTTGTGGCTCACGACTGCTAATCCATTGCTCCAAAATTTCAGCATCCTTAAGGAACAACTGGGTGTCCAAGTTTAGTTCATAGATCTCCTTGCGCTGCTGCAAAGTCAGCTCCAGCAGTTCGTGTCGTGCCTGTAAGACCTTGATTTTGTCCTCCACCTCTTGGGCCAGGAAGTGCTTCTCCTTGATCAACTTTTGTCCATTGGCGGTGAAATTGGCAAAGGTTTCATCACGTGCACGAATTTCGGCATGATGATCCTTAATGCTGGCTAAAAGGAGCTCAGCTCCAGCCACACTATTGGCCAATTCGGGAGCCGTAATCTTGGCCAGCATCTCATTGATCCAGGCTATCAAATCGCGATATTCATCGAAATAGGATTGCAGTTGTTCGGCCTGACTGAGTTTACTCTTGCGGGCATTGGTTTTATCCTTCAGATCCGTCCAAGCTTCAACGGTTTCATCGCGTTTGACCTCGATATGTTCCTTGGCATCGGGATAGATCTCACCCAGTTTGACAGCCTCATTTAAAACCGAGTCTACCTGACCCTTGATGGCTTCCAGCTCGGATTCAAATACCAAATGTTTACGTCCCAGGGCTTGTATACTCTCCAGATCTTGTCCATAGTCTTCGGAGATGAGCGAAGCATCTTTCTCGTTGATCAGGGAAATGGTTTCATCCGCCACGCGATCATAGACATGCACTTGCTTGGCTCCCGCCAAGGCATCTTGACGTGCATTCACCAAATCTTTGAGCTCATCCCACAATTGTTTGGTCTCATCGCGTTTGGATTTGATGCTACTGCGATGGGGATTGTTTTCCTGAATCAAACGATCTCCACGCTCCAGGCAGGCCTCAACTCTAGCCTCATTGGCATTGAGATTGGATACAAAGGATTCAAAGGCCAACATTAGCTGTTCCACATGCTCCACATCCTCACCATAGTCCTCACTGGCCGTCACAGTCATTTGATCGCCCACCCATTCATGCAGCTCCTCGGTTTCACGCAGATACTCAAACAGTTTCTTGCATTCACTGAGACGCAACTCGCGCTCCTTGGCCAGACGCAAAAGTTCCACATATTGTTGACCCACTTTGGCATTCTTTTCTTGTATATTGGCGCTATCAAAGTGACGACGTTCTACCAGTCCAGTGGCCAGTTTGTTTACCTTATCTATGGAAGGCTTGAAGGCAGTTAGTTCACGTTGCAGCACCTCCAGTTTCTTTTGTAAAGTCTGCACAGAGATTTCATCGCGTCCATAGTCGGTGCTGGTTAAAATGGGACGTTTCTCGCGCATCCAGGCGTCCGCTTCATTGGCTTCCACATAGAAAAGTTGACTCTCCACCGCATCCAGCAGACGTAAACGTCTAATGGCGGCCAAATCTCTAAGTTGTACCAATTGCTTTTGCAGTAACTCGGATTTGTAGATCAACTGCTCGCTGGCGAAATGATTGTCGCGTATCATTTGCTGACCACGTTGCAAAAGAGATTGAATTAAGGGCTCCTGTGAGGTCAATTCAGCCTCCAAGGCATTATGCTTCTTTTGCAGAGTTTGTACAGCTATCAAACTGCTACCCAAATCCTGAGAGCCTGCCACCAATTGTTTCTCCGCTAGCCATTGTAGCTCATCTTCGGCATCTCTTAGGAATTGTTGTAAGCTAAGAGAATCCTCTAGGTTTTCACGACGTATGCCCAGGGGTTCATGTAGAGTGTTGTAACGCTTGATGCAGGTCATGGCACGCTCATGTATATCCTGTTTCAAAAAGTGATCAGCCTGGAAGAATTGCTCATCCTTGAGTTTAAGCTGATCCGCCAAATCATTGTGATGAGCCACATCTGCCTCCAAGCGTTCGTGTTTCTTCAACAGATTACTAACCGTGGTGAGATCCTTGCCATAGTCTTCGCTAGACAATTGCAATTCAACCTCATCCATCCAGTTGTTAAACTCATCCAGGCTGCGATTAAAGGACAAAGCTTCATAGGCTTGTTGAAGTTTCTGCTGCTTGTTGTGAGAGGCTGCTTTTAGCTTAAGCCAATCCCCCTCGAGTAGCTTCACCTGTTGAGCTATTTCATCTTGGGCAAAGTGCTCACCCTTGATCAAACGCTCACCCTCACTGATGACCGACTGCACACGTGGAGAGTTACTCAAGAGTTCCGCATCAAAGGCCGAGTGTTTTTGTATTTTACTCTGCAGATTGCTGGGCTCACGATAGTTCTCATCCAAAGCCACTTGCAATTTTTGCACCAGCCAACGATCTATTTCATAGAGACTGCGCAGGAACTCCTGCAGCTGTAGGGATTGTCTTAGGCGTTGTTTACGCTCAGCGGATAGATCCAACAATTTCTGTTTTCTGCGCAAGATATAGGCCAACTTTTCTCTAATCAAATCCTCATCTTTGGGTTCACTTTCTAGAATGCTGTGGGCAAAGTTTTGCAAAGCATCCACATGATCCGCATCGAGTAGTTTTTCAAAGGCTTCGTGCTTTTTCAAGAGACGTTCCACAGCTGTATAGGAATCACCCAAATCGTCATTGTTGAGGAAGGCTTCCTTATTGGCCAGCCAAATTTCCACCTGCTCCAGTTGAGCCTTGAAGAGATGCATTTGATGAGCTTCGGTCAAATCGCGTGCACGTTCGCTCCAGGCCTCATGCAAAGTCTGATGCAGTTCCTCCAGCATAAGCATATATTTCTTGACCTTTTCCGATTTCAGTAGCTCACCCTGCTGTTTGAGTTGATTAAAGGCCACATCTCTGCCCTCAATTTCCACTTTTCTTTCCTGATGCAACTCCAGTTGGGTTTCACAGTCATTGATGGTGGCGGGAGCTTGGGTGTTGTTCATTTTCTTGACCATATCGTTGACCCACAGTTCCAGTTCTTTGACATCAGACACAAACTTGTGCACCAAATAGGCCTCATTGAGTACACTCTGACGTTTGACCGAGAGTTCCTGCAGATTACCCCAAGATTTGTGCAACTCTTCTAGTTTCTTTTCAATGTGCTGGGCTCCACGTTCGGGATATTTCCTCTTCAGGAACTCTGCAGCGGTTTCATGTTCCTCAATTTTCTGTTTTACTGCCGACATGTCTCTTTCCAAAGCCTCTTCGCGTCTGATGAGGGATTCTACCGCCGCCAAATCTCTGCCCGTGTCTGCTGAACTCATGGCCAAAGCCTTTTCAGCTATGCGTTCTGCTGTATCGTCTACATCTCGATTGAACACATGTATTTCATGAGCTCCACCCAGCAAGGCACGGTAAGCATTCAAAGCTCCTTGAAGCTGACGCCAGTTGTGATTGAAATCGCGTCGCCGTTTGTCCACACTTTGTGTATCCTCCGGTAGTTGAGCCTGATTGATGAGTTTATCCGCCAATTGATTGATATGTTTGACACGTTGATCATCTACACGCATATCCGAGTCCACATCATCCAGCTTACGCATTAGGGCACTGCAGTGTTCCAAATCTCTGCCCGTATCGCTGGCTTGTACCATCATTTCTTTGTCTCGGATCCAGGCTTCGATTTTGTCCAGTTGATTGTTGAACTCGAGTATATCCTGGGCTTCCTCTAGGCCGCGACCACGTTGCTCCAGCTCTCCCAGCAAACCCTGCCAGGCCTTGAGAACCCTTTCAATAGCTTGCTTAATTTCCGTAGAGTTTTCATGCTGTTTGCTGAGCAAAATGACACCCGTTTCCTGTATCTCTTGTATGCGTCCCTGATTGGCAGCCACCTCAGCCTGGAAGGCTTGATGTTTTTGCAGCTTTTTGATCTTCTCATCTAGGTTGGTTACCTCATTATAGCTGGCTGCATCATTTTCCAATTTCTTTTGTTTCTCATTGATCCACGATTCAGCCTCGGCGCAATCGCGCACAAACTTGGCATACAGCAAGGCATCTTCCAGCTTGTAACGCCTGACGGCACACAAATCCTTAACCTTTTGGCGACGTGCTAGCACACCCTGCAAAATGGTTTGTATATTGGCACTGTCGTAGTGACGCTGCTCAATGAGTTTACGTCCATGCTCCTGTAGCAAAGCCACCTTCTCCTCTTGGGTCTGTATGACACGTTCGAATTCGTCGTGTTTCTTGATCTGGTTCTGTACATCTTCCACCGTTTGGCCAAAATCGGAGCTGGTGAGCGCAGCCTGCTGGGAGCTAGATAAATTATCAATTTGTTTGGCATCGCGCAGGAAGCAGAACAAATCAATCTTTTGCTCTAGCATGATTTTCTTTTTGTTCCAAGCAGCATGCAATTTCTGACGCTCATCCAACATGGCGGCACACTTCTCTTCCACATCAGCGGCGGCATAGTGTCCGGTTTGTACCATGGAATCGCTTAGTTCATTTAGATAACGGAACTTATCCTCTCTGGCTTCAATTTCCCCATAGATGGCATCATGTTGGATTTTGAGTGCAGTGGCCCCGGCCGCATCACTGACGTGTTCCTCCGCCTGCAAGGCTGCACGTAGATTCGAGGACCATGAGACTATATCTCGAACATCGGTAAGGAAGGTTTGCAAATCAGAGCTGGCCGCCAAGCGGTCACCTCGTGCTGTGGAACGCTCTTTAAGATCATTCCATGCCGCCACCACTTTGTCTTGTTGTTGGGCTATGGCCACAGCATTGGAGGGATATTTGGCTTGCAGACGTACCGAGTCTTCGACTAGAACTTGTAGTTGAGCCTCTAGAGCCACCAAATCATTCTCAAAACCTTCATGTTTACGTAGCAGAGCCAGAGCAGAGTTCAAGTCTTTGCCCAATTCGGAGGAGAGGGCAGCGTTTTTATCTTGAATGCGGAAAAGGGCTTCGGCCACATCGCGATGGAAACGATGAATTTCTCCGGCGGCATGAAGTTTCTGTTCACGTTGGTTAAGCAGCTGCAGCAGATTTTCCCAAGACGTTCTAGAAAGAAAAAAGATACATATTAGTTTGCCACAAAAGTTTACCAATTTTTTCGTTTGCCTACCTCAGTTGTTCCTGTCTCTTCTCCACCTCATTGGCATAGGGACTCTCCGAATCAATTAGCTTCTTTGCCAGCAACTCACACTGATCCACACGATCAGCACCCACCTCAACGCGATGTTTTAAATCATCGAATTTGTTTTGCAGCAATTGCAAATGCTCAAAGTCCTGACCATAATCCTCCGAGGAGGCCGTCTGTTCTTGTTCTCTGATCCATTGCTCCACCTCATCCGATTCCAGGAAGTACTCATGCTTATACAAACTCTCCATTAGGCGCACCTGGCGCTGTGAGGCCAACTTGTGTAGGGATTTTAGCATCTTCTCTATCATCAGTTGCTTGGCCGACAATACTTTACTGTCTGGATGCTGAGCGCTCACCATGGCTGCACAGGTATGTCCCATTTCGGTCACTATGCCCGAATATGTGTCCAATTCCAGTTCGATGGTCTTGTGTTTGGTCAACAACTTGGCCGCAGAGTCACGATCCCTACCGTATTCAGTGGATCGCAGCACATTGTTGCGTTCACCTAACCAGGACTCGATCTCACCGGCATCGAACAAATATTGTTGGGCCTTAAGGGACATGTCCAGCTTGCGCGATCGTTCGCTACAATGCATTTCCAGATCCTGCCATGCCTGCTCCAGTTGTTCGCACAAGGCTTTCACATTCTCCTTCTCGGGATGCTGTTGCGATACCAAAGTCTGTCCCGATTGCAGGGCCTTGTTGATCATGGGCTGATGACCCTTGATTTCGGCTTCCAGTTTCTTGTGTTTCTTGTACAAGGACTGAGTCTGATGTAGATTTTGGCCCAGTTCGTTGGATTTGGCTGCCGGCAGATGATCATTGATCCATTGGAACTCGGCATCCAGTTCGAAAACAAATTTGTGGAAATTCAAACTCTCCTCCAGTTTGTCACGTCTCTGCTGGGTGGGATCGCGTAGATCCTTAAAGCGCTGCTGCAACTCCTTGGTCTCATCCTTGATGTTCTTGGCATTGAAGTGTCCCTCATGGGCCATATCATCGCCGGTGGAGACCAGCTCCGCCACCTTTTGATCCCAGATGGTGATTTCTGATTCAAGAATTTGTTGCTTATTGATTAGATCCTTGCAACTACGCAGATCGTTGCCCACATCCTTGCTCTTAAGAGCCGAATCCAGTTCGTCTACCTTCTTCTTAGCATCTTCAATGGAGCGATTGTGTTCTCGCTGTGAAGCTGCCTGTTCCAGTTTGCGTCCCTTGTCCTCGGAGAGGGTAAGCAGATCTTTCCATTTCTTATTCAGATCAGCCACACGACGCTCAACTTCGGGTACACGATTGCCGGCTTGGATCAAATTTTCACCGTCTTGGTTTACATTACGCAATTGTCCTTCATTGGCTCGCAACTCACGCTCGAAAGCCTTGTGCTTTTGAAGTTTGCGTGGAAGATTGCTTAGATCACGATAGTTTTCATCCCCAGCAATTTTGGTTTTGTCCTGCAGCCAGACTTTAAGGTCTTCAGCTTCGGCGGCAAACTTGTGATAATCCTTGGAAGCTTGAAGCAGACGTTTACGCTCAAAGGCACGATCCTTGACAGCTTTGCGTTTGCCCAGAACTTGATTACGACGCTCGGCGATGCTGGTTGGGGTAGGAGGGTGGAGAAAAAATGGAAGAAAAGTTAGCTAAGCTCAGGAAGTGTCTGTTGAATTTAAAGAAAATGGAAGAAAAGTTAGCCATCTATGAAATCTTCGTTATAATTCTGATCTCTAAATATAAATATAGTTTAATTTCATGAGTTTTAATCTGAACCTTAAAATTTATACATCTGTTGGTAACGTTTGATATGCACCTCCTATTTACGTGTCTATTTACTCGTCATTATGATTATCTATGCCATCGGTGGGCAGCCTCATAACCCTTCTTACCCACGCAATCCGACCCCTTATTTACCTAAACCCACGACGCAATAGATATTACAACAAACACTCTCTTCATCGCTCTGATCGAAAGCAAATGACAAAAATAAGAATGTTGTACCTTTTCCGTTCTTTTTGTAGCCCCCCGCTGAGCTATGCTATTTTAACTATCTATCAAATCTTCATTATAATCTTAGATCATATGAAAAATTAGCAAATTTCGATATTTTTTACCGCTCGATCTAGACCTCCCATTTAGATGTCTACATTTCTCTAATTCAACATTAATTGTGGACCACATGTATTTACACATTACAATTTCAACGTAATCTATTACATTACAAAGCCCATCGCCAAATTTCAACACAGTTAGTAGAATTTTAACAATAAAATATAGAAAACTACAACAATTTTAACAAATAATGTAATGTCAATCCTCAATAGGAAAAATGAGACGCCGTATTTTCCGAAAGTGTATGCACATTTAAGAAGCAAGAGGTAATGGGTTGAAACGACGTATGTTTGAATTGACTTGTTGAAACTGTTTTGTGTTGATTATAGCGGGGTTTTTTGTTGGAAAGGCGGCGGATGCCTGCGATTAATATAGGTAACTTGCGCTGGAGTCTACACCTTTTTGCAAAAATCGCCTCAAAGCATGCAATTATGTGATCTTTAGTTTGCAGGCGAGCGTACGTAGCCTCTCTATTTCTTCCGCTTCTTTGTGGTCAACATAATTGTTGGGTGAAACGGCTTTGTGATATATATACATATCGCTCACTTACTAAGACTGGCATAACTCAAAAAAAATTCGATTTTTGACTATTGATGCAGAAATATACTCTGTATTGTGTACTATATTTTATAAACAATTTCATATTGATATCTTTTATACTTTTCACTTGAGATCAAAATAGGTCGAAATATACTCTTACAGGTTTATTTTTGATGTTATTGCAAGAGCATCATATCTCAGTTGTCCTGCAGTCGATATTGCGTAAATCTTATTTCGGCTTTTAGTTAAAACATCATATTTTGATGTTTTATCACTGACATTAAAATTAGGCTTTTCACTTTGTTGAGCACATAGGTACTATGGATTCACCTGACTAGTATTGGGAGCAAGCCCTCGTGCGCGAAATTTTTGCACAATTACGTTTGACATTCCGCCTGTTGTGTTTTCGAGATTTGGTGAGAAAAAAATTACATAAATTAAAAAATGCGAACTACACATCATTAAAGATATTCCTCTTGAATGGAAAGCAAGTGAATTGAATCGTGAAGTTAAATTGATTGAAGGTGCGTATTTTGCTAATAATAATCTGCACGTTTAGTTGTTGTCGACTTTTGAGATGCGTGTCGAACAAAGCGGCTTGATTTCGCAATGATGGATCATGATGACTTTATGCGAGCGAGCGAGATGTATCTATGTGAAACCTGCTAAAACCATGAAGTTTATTTTGCTCGCCAAAGTATCTATTCAGTAGAACTGTTGTTGCGGTGTAGAAGTCTAGGGCACTAAAATAAAATATATAAGAACAGTTTAACTGTAGAGACTAGCGTTTTCTTAGAGTCGATGGACTACAATAAAATAACCCGATTTTCGTAGATATTTCCATTTGTACAACTTTTGAATCAAATAAAATAGTGGTCTTACTTTTGTTGACAGCAACAAAGTAAACTGTTTTGTGCCCAAGTGCCTATGTGCTCAACAAAGTGAACACCCTAAATATTTTACTAGATTACCCGAAACTAAAAGAATTTTATTTTTTTTCTGAATTAACCCACTTGAGAACTTTTAACGTTTTTCTCAAAATTGATTATTTTGAGTTATGCTAGTATTGAAGTAAGTGAGCGATATGTATAGACGTGTGTTGACATTATTTGAAAAGTGAATTATTCTTGTTTGAACTTGTTTTTTTTTTTTTTTTTTAAAAATAATTTTTTAATATAATTTTTTTTTTTATTATAAAATTATTATATATTTTACTTTTCACTTTCCCCCCCCCCAAATATAAATAATAATATTTTAAAAAAAAACTAATACAAAATAAATTTTTTTTTTTTTTATTAAAATAAATATTTTTTTTTTTTTTTGTTTTTTTAACACATCTACTTTTTACCCCTTTTTATGAAAAACTAAGTTCAGCCTCACGCAGAGTATTTTTCTCCCATTTCTTCTGTTTCTCAATGTCTCATAAAGGTCTCTGATCTTACCGAGACTACGACTAGACATCTATCATGTTTTATCAAAACCTTTTGAATAAGTCTAGGTGTCTCGTAATAACTCTTCATTTTCAGACTGATATCGGATCGAGGAGCAGTAGGAATAAAATTCCACAAGTCTAACTGGTAAAATCAAATTTTTCGCAGCTTGCGTTCTCCTGCTAGTACTTACTACTTGGCATCATAGTGATCATTGGCAATCAGTTTGTCTGCGTTATCGGAAAAGCCCTTTAGAATCTTGTCCTGAGCCATTAGGCTCTTCTCAAAGTCCAGGTGACGCTTAAAGATGGCCTCCACTTCATCCAAAGAGGACTGTAAAAAAAATAATCTCTATAAATTTCTTCTCCTTGGTACACACTCCACCCATCTACACTTACCCCCAAGTTGTTGTACTCCAAAAAGGCCTCATGACTCTTGGTGGTGGCATCAATTTTGTCCGCTTCACGATTAAACATTTGCAACTCCACGCACTGCAGCAACCATTTCTGCTTCTCAGCCCAGCCGCGATGTATGGCATCCTGTTCGGCCTTGAGGCGTTCAATCAGAGCCACCGTTTCAGCCATATTGGGTTTACCATCGGACAGCTGTTTGCCCAGTTGTATGACCTCCAGGAACTCTGTGTCATGGGCACGTATATCTTCACCCAAATCATTGTGTTTCTTAAGCAGATTATTGGCCGTTTCTACATCCCGAGCAGATTCATCAGCATTGAGCTGATCCTTGACGGAATCAATCCAGGCCAGCAAGGTTTTGGCACTGTTGTTGAAAATCTGTTGACCCACTTCGCTTTCAATGCGTGCACGCAGATCGTTGCCACGCTGTTGAACCTGTTGCCACATATCTTGGACTTCCTGTTGCCGGCCATTGACATTATCCCGCTCGGCGGGATAAGCATTTTTTACTGAGTTACCCAAATAGGTAACACGATTGACCTTCTCCTCGACTGGAGCCAGTTCACGTTCCAAATTCTGATGACGTCGCTGCAGAGCTTGTACAGTCTTTAGATCGGGTGTGATGACAGCGGTGTCCAGTTGCAACATTTTCTCGCTCATCCAGACCTTGGCCTCGTCGCAGGTGCGATTGAAGAGCTCCACACTGGAGGCACCCTCCAGGCTCTTCTCGCGCTGAGCCTTGGCATTGTTGAGTCGTTGCCAGATTTGATGAATTTGACGCTGACGGGCAATGATCTTGTCCAGCTGGGAGTGACCCTGACGACGGAAGGTATCAACAGCACCATCGATCTCCTCCACACGCTTGGAGGCGGCCGACAAGTCGGTGATGAATTTCTCAAATTTACGCTTGGCATTCTCCACACCTTCCCCATCATCGGACTTGATCATGCGCTCCTTCTCCTTCATCCATTTCTCAAAGTCATCGCATTCACGATAGAAACCAAAGAGATGTATGGAATCCTCCAGTAGAAGATGACGCTTCTGGGCCATTTCCTGTAGCTCATCGTAGGTGGCATTGATTCGCTGTTGGCGTTTCTCCACGCTATCGGCATTCTCATTGATACTCTGTGAGGAGGTTCTGCGTTGGACCAAGGGTTTGGGTGTCACACTCACTGGTTTAATACGCTTTACGGGCACCACTTGACGCACTAGAATGGTTTTCTTGACCTTCTGCAGGGATTTCACCTTTTCGGCCTTGGGCACAATGCAGGCCACGGGACGTGGTTCAATTTCTCGCACATAGTTGGCGGGCACAAAACCCTCATGGCCATTATCCTTGCGCACACACCACCAGTCATCGTTGGTCTTCGATTTGAGCAGCATCACCTCTCCTTTGTCCATTTTCATGCCCTGACCCTCGAAGGGGAAGAGGGAACGCACATGAGGCAACATTTTGGTTTCGGTAACCTTCTTATGCTCCAACTTCTCTACCCATTCATCTTCCCACACTTCCTTGGGCACTAATCGCGTCTCATTTACCCATTCCTCTTGCTCCAGTTCGGTCACCTCAGGTTCCACAGCCGACAGTTCCAAAGTGCAGATGCCAGCCTTGATCAATTTATCTGCCTGTTGATTCAGTTGGAGTATATCACCGGAATAGGCATTCAGTTCACCCTGCAGATCACGATGACGCTGCAGCAGGGCCTGAGCCGATGGTTCATCACTGCCATAGTCCTTGGACTGCACCAAAGCCATTTTCTCATTCAACCAAGACTCAGCCTCATTGGCATCTGTGTAGAACTGATAGGCCTCGGCTGCATCTTCCAGCTGGCGACGTCTTAACTCCACCAAAGCTTCCAAGGCTGCCCAATGTTCCGCCAAAGAATCAATGCGACTTTTAATCTCACTTACACGGGGATGTTGTTCACCTATCAGACGTTTGCCCGCCTCGGACATTTGAGAGGATTTTGGTTTACGTGACTTTATTTCATCTTCGAGGGCCTTGTGCTTCTGCTGTAGAGAGAGCACCGCTCTCAGATCCTTGGCTGTAATGCCCGTCTTGCAGATACGTTGCTTGTCCACCAACCAACTTTCCTCATTATCATAATCCTCCATGAAATGATGGAAATTACGTGCCTCCTCTAGGCGAGCACGACGTGCCGCTGAAAGTTTAAGCAACTGGGAGTAGGCTTCTTCCAGTTCAGCCAGTCGCGTGGCCAACAAAGCAGCATCCTTGTGCTCGGAGCTCTTGTAAGGTAAAGCCTGACGATTGAAACGCTTAAGGGTCTCGCCATAGGTGTTCACCTGCAATTCTTGCAGAGAATGCGCCTGCAGCAGCTCCTCTACGCCCAGCAAATGGGGACCCACATCTTCTGAAGCAAACTGTTGTTGCAATTCCCTCACCGATTCTGTGGTACTGGCAATTTCTCTGAGTAAATTCATCAGATTACTCATCTGTGACAGGTTCAAACGCTGATTCTCCAACAGTTCCAACAGCTTACGCCACTTATCCATCACCTCCTGTTCACGTTTCTTGACACGCTCCTTGCCATGATAGTTCTCCATCTCCAGTTCATGGGCCATGGCTGTTAGGTCATTGAAACGCTCTACACGTGCCAGAATGTCTGCAGAGATGGCCTCGTGTTTCTTCAAAGTGGCATCCACTTGACGTAGATAGCGCGGATCGGACAACACTTGTATCATCTCCTTGAGATAACCTTCACGCAACACGGACTTCTTTTCAAACTTGTAGTTAAGTTGCTCCAGCTTCTCTTGACGTAGCAGTTCCTCGCGCAGGGCCACCTCCCGATTGTGTTCGGCATACTCCAGATTTTGCCAGGCCTTTTCAATGTCATTGACCAGTTGACCTTCTTGAGGATTGTAGGGAGGTTGATTCAAAGCCTTCAGCAGGGTGTTGACTGTGAAATACAGAGCCTCGATCTCGCTGCGCTCCTTGTATCTGCGTAGTCATAAGAGTTATAAAGCAGTTACTCTAACCATGTCAAGAAAACAACTTACTTCGGTGGCTTCTCGATGGTGCGATATTCCTTAAAGGCCAACAACTCCCTTTGTATACCCTCCAATGAATTGGGTAAATTGCGCTGCTCCAGCTCCAATGTCTTTTGGCGTATCCAACTCAATAGATTGGTGGTAAGGCGTTCATACTGCATCTTTTTGCGATCGGCATCCATCAGCTGGCCCACAATCTACAACAGATTATAGAGAGAAAGGGTCAATGGTAGACCATCCCATCATGTGAAGTAGAGCGTTAACTATGGAACGCCGTTACGCTGCATTGATGACATCCGACCCAGTCCCCAATCCCAACTTACATTGGCTATACGCTTGCCGCTCTTCTGTTCGTTCTTCATGCGTGCAAAGGTGTGATAGTATGAGGCCACATAGGTCAAGATCGATTTCTCATCAGGCCTCGCCGAGTCAATGTCCTCCGCATCGAGCAAACTGAAAGGGGTACAGAGAAGACATTTATTTAGATGTGAATGTGAGTAAATTGGAGGCCACTCACCTTGGTATGCCCAATTCATTGGCCGCCGTATCAAATGCATGATTTAGATTATCCAAATTGGAATTCTTCGAATTGACAATTGTACTGTATTCAAACAGATCGGGACGATGGGAATGGATGAGCGCATTGAAACCCAAACCGGAACGCCATGATGATGTAAAGTCCACAATATTGACACCCGGATAACCATGCGTTTTGCGTTGACACCACAATAGTAGCGCATCTTTGGCTGAACGTTTTTCGCTGGATTCGTTTTCCTCATCCTAAATTGAATGGAGAAAGATATGTGGTATAGTTTAAAGCTTTTAAGCCAGGAAACAAAACCGGAACCTAAACCTGAACCGTAATCCGAACAGAATCTATTAACCGATATTTTTAATTTTTTTTAACATTCGCTGGATAAATTATACCGAACTCAAGTTTATATAAAGTATCCTCTAAAATCATATAAGAAAATTTTAATTATTTTACAACTAAAAATCTGGAACTAAGCAAACTGGTCACATAGTTTTTGAACCGCCGCACTATAGTACCAAATCCCAAAAAAGCTTAGGGACTTTTAATGGTGGGAATAATTGTGGTGGTACATCTAGTTTGTATTCTAACCGTTAATAAGGGGGAACGAACTCCGTTCGTGAACGCCGAGCCTCATCATTTACTCGTCATGAATCAAATATAACACAACGTTCAGAAGCGTATAGAATCGCGAAAAGTTAACCGATTTGGATTCATTTGGATTCTACAATATGGATTCTACTCCAGAAAGTAAGTAAAATTTATATGTATTGCTCGAAATTATTATTAACAATGCATGAAATAGTGAGTCATTAATAAAAGTAGAGATTTTTTCTTGGTTACATTCTGGAAAAACGTGTTAGAAAAGGCAATAAGTCAAAACTCCCAACAGATCCCGCTCTCAAACAAAATAGAAATTGTTGTTTTGACAATTCTTCAAAACATATCCAAAAATTAGCTGCGGATAGCTGCAGATTTAGTCTCGGTGATGATTTTTGTGCGACAATTGACGCGACAGCACTCTCCCCCAATTCACCAAACTAATGTACTTTGGCCCGCTGACCACGAAAAGCGACATGAAAAACCAATCTGTCGAATAGTTATCGAGATATTATCGATAAACGGGTTTTTCGATGTTGTAGCCAAATCAAATACGTTTTTGAAAAAATTGACCGCCATATTGAATACGCCATATTGTTTTTCTTAATTTTGACTTCGAATTCGTAATCAGTGACCCCGAAAACCCCCCGAGTACAGACTTTCAGCCAAATCAAATAAGTTTTTGAAGAAATTGTCTGCTATATTGGATCCGCCATTTTGTTTTTCTGAGTTTTGACTTCGAATTCGTAATCAGCGACCCCGAAAACACCTCAGTACAAACTTTCACCCAAATCAAATACGTTTTTCGACTTTTGGCCGTCTTTTTGGGATTTAGGACCACTGTGCGCTGGTTCGGTTCATTACATAGTTTTCAGAGCTTACTGAACCACGGTTTCGGTTCGATTCAATGGCTTACTCTTAACTTATTACGTATTTTATGAAGGCCTGTTTCCGATTTTGAATTTCGGAATATTTTGATTTCTTCGTACACTTTCGAAAATGAATTTCCAGAAAACATTTTAATATCTTTAATCAGAATGGACTCACGCCGTTAATAAAATTGTGTGTTAAAACGGATTTCCCGATATTGAAAACAAACAAAGAAAACCGAAATAAATTGTGTATTTCTGAACTTGGTTCAGAATTATCACTGAACGAATTCAGAAACTGCAACAGCCAAAGATAAAAGGCTGTTATAGCTAAAAACAAATGTTTAAAATTCCGAAAGAGTTCTTTCGCAGACATTACAAATTGCTAATTTCGATAAAAAATTGTTGTGAGCTATCTCTCGTTGAAATTGTGTTGATTGCATTAAAAAAATTGTAACCAGCCATTGACCTTGAAAAGCGAGCGCTGTAAAAAGCACAATAACTTTGACTATAATCTAGTACAGGTCTCTAAAAAACCCTTATATGATTTAAATATTTTACATAAAATTGATCCTTGCAAACGATGCATATCGTACTGAATATTGAGAATATCGTCCCGTAGAACAACTAGGATAATAACACAAATCAGTCGGATATTTCTAAGAAACAGATATATTAAGAAGACTGTGAAGAATTGCAGGAAATATACGGTATCAAATGTTTTTCAATGGTTGACTAATCATCCCTAACCTCCACTAAGTTAGTTTTTGAGTGGTCGTAGAAAGTTGATTAATATTCCCAAATTCACAAGTGTCATAGTCTAAAGATAAGGGCTTTCCGTCTTAAAACTCATCAGTGAACTGTAGTGATTGGTGATTTTCGGTTCGTTTAAATTGTTCCAAAATTTGGTTTGAACGAGGTACATATATAGGTTAGGTTATAAAAATTAAAGATAAGATTTTTCGGTATGATATAAAAGTCAGTGACCTATTGAATCCAGTGGTGTCCCGGGGAAAGGTTTGGTGTTAAACCCCCCTCGGAGGATATTTTTATATGCGAAATACTAATATACTAAAATTTTTGTTCTTTTAGAACCCCACACCCCCGGAAAAAATGCTTAATGATATTAATCTATACTATAAATTTGTAGAAAAAAATGTGTGTGTAAGGGGCTATCTCCGCAACGCGTGCTATAAATAGGTTCATGACGTTTTTTATTATTATAATAGCTTCCTCAATAATAAAAATTATTCAAAAAAAATCTAAAAATTGGCCAAAAATGTGTGTTTGAACGCCTATTTCATTTCATTTTGTGCCGTTCTGTAGAACGGAAAATTGTATGATAGACAACTTAAAAATTCAATTCATTTAGTAAGCATCGAGGCACGCGGTTCTATTATTTTTCTATATTTTTACAGGAAAAAAAACTCCCTTTCAAATAAAAGTATTTATCGAGGTACTCAAAATAGGCGATTGTTCTGCTGATGAGCTTTTCAGTCAAAGCAAATCTTATTTATATTTTATAATTTATAGATACATCGCGGCAAATTCAAAAAGTCACTAACTTATAAAGCTGCCTCGTATATTCAGTGTTTAGTTTAACCTTTAAAACTAGATCTAAACCATCATAAAACAAAATTAAACATAAATAATGCCAAACAAAATACTTACAACATCGATTTCAATTTCCTGAATTTGAAATCTCAAAATGATGGTCCAAATTAGACCCAAAATCAATCTGGGATTACCATCGACAATGTCCTCAGCACCAATGGACTCCAAGCGTACCTGTTTAACAAAATAAAAGAAAATAAAACCAATAAATATCATTTGCATTAGGCCAAGTCAAGTCCGTCTCTCTCTCACTCTCTTTCAATCTTTCTCTCATTGTCAGTTTCTGTTTGGGGCACACAGCAGGGGGACTTAAGCTGCGCGTATCGAGTTACGACCTGAACTGGGTCTGTGCAAGTCCAACAAAGTCACGCATTATCAGGTGTGTGTATATATATATATTATGTATACTTATTAAGGTGCTTGACCCGTGTCTCTGTTTGGGTTCAGGTGGGTCAGCATTTGAATTTTATAGTAGGTCATGATGGCATAAACAGGTGTTGGAGATAACCAAGTCAAAGAAAGCATAAGTTATAGGCCCTCCTGAAGTGGTACGTGATTTATGAGACTAAGAAGCAAAAGTCATTTGCAGCCAAATTCCGAGAGTTGTGTTTCAGCGCATGCTTCAGTGGACTTTAAAGCTTCTTCAAGCCTTAAAAATACCGATTAAAATGCATTGACTGTTGCTGTCACACACACACACACACATACACATAATAAAAAGACAAGCCCAAAAAAAAAAAAAGTAAAACTTTCACTGAACCAAATGTACAAACATTTGTAAGTATTTAATAGGCATTAAAAGCCCATGCCATTGTTTCTAATTAGATTAGGCCCACCACATAAAACTATGTCGATTGCATGGGGCTGGCTTCCAAACGTTTTCGAACAATTAAAATCAAATTCATGAAGTGCAAGCAAAGAAAGTAAGGAAAATGTGCCACACGAAATATATATGTAGACATATGTAAAAGAAAAAAATGCATTAGAAAGTATGCAAATATTTAAGAAATTGCCAAGAAAAGTAGGAAAGAAAAAACCAAAGCCAAGGTAATTAAATATATATTGCCATGTCTAAGCTTGCAGTTGTCGTCGCTGTCGCACAGTGGGGCCACGCGGCCAGAAAGTATAACAAAAATCACAAATCACCGAAATGAATTGGTTTTTCAAAAAACTGCAAATATTATTGGAATTTTAAACATTGTTTAGTTTGCAACAAATTGGGTCATTCAAGGCGTTTCACGGTTTCGATTTCAAAAACTGCTTGGAAGCTTAAAACTTTAAAACCCATTTTCAGGCCTGTTCCCGTTTTCGATTCCGATCAAATCATGCGGAATCGGAATGGTTAAATGTACTCGCCTCCAAAAAACGATTGTGTTCTTCGGCTTTTAACTTCAAAACCCCATTTACCTTTATTCGACCCTCTTGACGACAAAAAGATTCGATCGAATTCTTTAATGGTCTCTTAGAAATCACAGCTCTTACCAATTTCGATCAATCGAATTCGGAAACGGGAACAGGCCTGTTTATTTTTCTTCGACTCTCTTAAAATTAAAACTCCTTACAGTAAAATTCAAACACTTTGGTCATACAAAATGGTCTCTTTTACGTCTTGACCTTTCCCGCTTTTAGCAATGGATTTCAGTATTGAATGCATGGTTGAGTAGTGAATTAGCGCAGTTTCTAATGCTCAGCTGCAGGGGCTCATACCTTCATCAAGTGGGCCCCACTGTGCATAGTTGCCGTCTCATAAGGCAAACAAGGCACGCAATCTCCACGCGCAGCTGCGCAGGCGCGACTTGCACTTTCTACAAATGCGTAGGCATCTTTCCTCCATCTCTCTCTCTCTCTCTGTCTCTCTATCTTTTACTCACCTTGGTGTGCAAGAATGCCAGACTCTTGTTGACATTTTCGATTTTATGGACACGCATACGTCCGCTATTCGGTTTGCCCAGTTTCTCCGACGATATAATCTCAAGCAGTTTAAGTAACTTGATGCCATCGGCTAGATCTGTGAATAGGTCTTCGACCTCCATTTTGGCCTAAAAAAAAAAAATACAATAAATAAAAGTGTATAAAAATGCATTCAACTATGACTTGGACAATTGGACAAAAAACTTTCTTCTTCTTGGACCATAACTCACCTTGATCAAAAACGAATTCATCCATTTTGTAAATGTTTTCTTTTGTATGTGCAAACGTTCTTCCTGCAGCGTTTTGATGCGTTCATTTTCGAATTTAATAATGCCATCACGTTGAGTCATGTTGGCAGAATTTTTATTCGAGGCCTGCAGCGTGGAATAGCCACCGGGCTCATATTGTGATGCTAAAAAAGAAAAGAGAACTCGGATTAGTTGGAAAGTGAAAACATAGAAATGTGGTGTAAAAACGTTTAGTATATTTGTTTTGATTTGACACCAAAGAGAAACTCTTTAAAATAAAAAGTAGGCATCGCCCCCCAAATCAATAGAGGGCGTTGAAGAAATACGAATGTAATACAAAGGGGTAAAATGAGTCATTTTCTGCATTTTAATTTAAGTTTTGCAGCTAATCCATGGAAGATATGGAGTTTATATAACCAGATTCGGGTTCAGCATTTCAAAATTGTCTAGAATCATTAATTTTTATTTCCATTTGAGCTCCTGTACTGGGGATATAAGCAAGGCTGCAAACCGGTCCTAAGCCGAACCCCTAAGAACCGGTTCGGTTCGGGTTTTTTTGGGTCCGACGAACGACCGACGACCGTAATATTTTTGACTCCTCGAACCTGAACCCGAACCGGACCGCTTTTTCAAAAAATTAGGTTCGGTTCAACATATTATGTAGTTCTTTCAACGACACTTACAGTGAAATAAAGAAATTGCTTGTAAAGGCTGCCCAAGTGCATTAAAAGCATTTCTTGATTTGGACTATGTCCAAGCTACCTCCACAGATTTCCTGGAGAACTCTGTAATAACAGTTTGTCGTGCTGCACAAACTCTAAATTTAGTAAATAACGAATTTTTTAGGGAAGTTTAGTTTGACATTAGTATACTACTCTATAGAGTTCCCATACTTCTCCGTACTCACACTATATAAAATCTTTTGCTTATAGAAAAATTTAAAAAATTGCGACTGTGTGGCTAATGAATTAACCTACAATGGGGGACGTAGTCTCTAACAATTAAAGATTTAAGTATTCAGAGTTCTTGAAAGAAGCTCCACCTAAAATCTTTTGAATTGAAAACTGCAGGAATCACAATTACTACTACGTGATTATAATTTCGCTCGCTTTTCTTTCGAGCAATTGTTCTGAAATCTTTTGTTTATTACTCTTTCGATAAACGTTCTTCTATTATAAGCTCAGTGCCAATATTGGCTGCAGTGCTCTTAGAACCGAGTTTTTCAACTTGGTTAACTTCTGCTGAAGCTCCAAAAATAAATTCTTAATGAGAGTTTTCAAAATTCGCTTTTAAATGAATCAACTTTTGATTGCAAAGAAGAGAAGTTTATGAAAGCCATAGAAAGTAATGAACAAATATCAAATATAAAATTTATAAATGATGTTATAGATTCCTTCGACAATTGTCCAAGAGAACATACAAATGTTTTAAAATTTTGGAAAGCTCAAAAAAACGAGGACTTAAAAAAATGGTCTTAACTATACTTGCTGTTCCAGCAACTCAGGTATCAGTTGAACGAGCCCTTTCAACATTTAAGTTTGATCTTTCTGATCTAAGACCTAGTGAAGCTAGTTAAACAGCTCCTAGAAGATATAATTCTTATTAACTTCTCAAATGTTGTAAAAGTTGATTTAATTTTATAACCAAAGTAGCATTATTGATTTTACGAGTCAGAATAAAAGGTTAGTTTTGGACTGATTGTTCTTCAATTTTCTATCAAATTATGTGTCATTTCGCGGAATATGATGATATATTTTATGATTCATAGAAGGTTCCGTCAATATACAGGCTTGTTCTCGTTTCCGAATCAGATTCAAAATTTAACCAAAGCGTTTGGCCTTCATGAGTAAGAGAGTTAATTAGAGTATAAAAATTCAGTTTTGAAGGTTGTATAAGGTTTTTGGAAGGTGAAACATTCAACAATCCCGAATCCACATGAATTAAGCGAAATCGAAAATGGGAACCGGAATCATAGTATGTCAGATCACAAATATTTTAAAATACCTTTTCGACATTCGTCTTGAACACAACTCATTATTATAGGGGTGCTTTATAGACATAAGTCAAAGTAAGTTTATCAATATATTCTACTCCTTTGGCCTGATATATACATATACAGGGTGCCACAGAATTCACTTTCGCTCTAAATTCGCTCGAATTTGATTTCGCCCTGCCACAGAGCCTGTTTTCGAGTGATTTGCAAATCGCGCACTCTTGAGTCGGCGCATACATTTTGATGAAAATAAGGCTTATTGAGTCTTGAAGGGTGTTCAATTTGTGAATAATCTACATCAAAAAATTTAACATTTAACATGTTAAGTTTATTAAATTAGCATTTTACTAAATCGCTAGTAAAATCGCTAGTGAAATTGGTCATTCACTGCAACTCACCAAATCGCTAGTATTTCAGTGGTGCCACCTTTTAACATTTCAATTTCGAAATTAATCGAACTTAGTTTTAAAGTCTATACAATAGCCATTTTTGTGTTAAAACAGAGATATAAAATGAGATTAACTTGCAATAATTTTTCCGTTGATCTTTTGCTTAAATATTGTGCAATTTGTACATCGATTGCTGCCAATCTGAGTTGAATAAAGTGGCAACGCCGACGCCAAAGTAATGACGAGAAGCCGCTCAAATGTTGGTAAATTTTATTTTTCTTCCGAAATTGTTATAATTAAAATTAATTATAAAGGGGAAAGCATCGAACAGATGTCCGGAGCGAAATTTGCTTGACTTTTATGAAGGAGCATAAGCTCACAATGGGCGACAGGGAAGTTGCGGATGCAAGGCGGTCAGATGCGGATCCAAGGCGGCTGCACTGTAGGCGTCTCATTGCGGATTTGCTTCTTCCCTTAATCGTCGATTGCCATCTGTAGTGTGTGAGGCATTTATTGAATTAAAGCAAATCTTCAGATTACATTTTCGTTCGCCGTTCTCACGTAACCGTGCAGCAGGTTGAGTTGCAAGTCATCATTTTTTTTGCGGGCGGAAAGTTTTAATATTTTGTGTGCGAATTAAAAAAAATATATCTCAGTTGAAGAAAACTAAGCTTGTGTTGTTTAAAAAAGAACTAACCAAATAGCGTACATTCAAAATATTAATAAAAACATGCATAGAAAGGCTTAATCTAGTTTTCGTTGCGGTGTGTCTACCCTTCGCAGTCAAGTTCGAAAGGGTTTGTGAACTATCTTAAAAAATGAAATCGCACTGTGGCGGAAAATAATCGAGCGATTTGGCAAATCGCTAGACGCCAAATCGCTAGTGAATTCTGTGGCACCCCTGATATATACCACAACCGCTTAACGGTATCGGCCGCTGCTATGCTATATCAGTTTTTATTGGTGAAGAATTTAGACGATGGTGGATACAAAGTCCGATGCACAGACCCTTTTTCTCCCATATGAATGGTTCTCGGCTCACGTTAGCCAGCAGCTTGGCGGGTACATCGCTCTGTTACCAGAGGTCACCAACGAGGAGGTATGAGTCGACTTGATATGCAAGTAAGCATTTCCGCAAGTTAATACGCCCTTATTTATGGACTGAAAACCTCTTATAATTTGGAACTGTTGGAGAATTGCAGTTGACATACCAAATAATGCGACCCAAAACTTTTAACGGTTTAGTTTTAGGTTTGGGAAGTTATAAAGAATCTAAACCGAACCCGTTCTAAGGGATTCAGATCTGGACCGGGTCGACAACCAAAGAAAAGTGCTCTCAACTGAAAGAAGGCGATTCGTTAAATTAAGATTTTCCTTGACATATGAATGGAGAAAGGGCACTTCCTTTAGTTAGCATCCTTTAAAGAGGCAGATGGACGAGAGGCGCCGACGTAGCATAACCGAAAAGCAGCCGATTACAGCAAAGCAGCAAACTTGCCACATACATATATGAAAGCTGTGTCCAAATGTTAAGTTAGTGCCTCTTTCGCTCTGACCTTAGCGACCTTGCGAGCACTCATACATGGTCATTTTAAAGTTTACGCACACTATTAAAGGCATGCCTAACATCGAGTCGAAAGTTCTTTTTGCAAAGTGTATAAAAAAAAGAGAGAAACCCCCTTTGTTAGCATTCTCCGTGCTTTTGGTATTTAACTTGACTGGCTATATTTGGGTAACGATAAGAAATGATTGCACTCTTTTATGGATCTATAAAAAAAAATGTTAGCTTAGCCTTTGATAGTTTCAGAAGTATGTGTTCAGACGTAATGCCTAATTTTATACTTCTTGGAACAATCAACGAGTAATATGACCAATGTACTTCTTCCCACAACAAATTCTTATCTTCCTGTCACCATTGAAGCTTACGTAATATTTAAGAAATTCTGTTAGGAAATGTTTGGGTAAAATCGTTTCTATAGTCGACTCATTTGTCAAATATTTTGTGAGCTTATCACACGCACACACACACACATATATATTTCCACCGATAAGAACCCACTTTATTTCGGTAAAATTGTATAATAAAAATGTCATTCCCCACAAAATCGTAGAGAAGTTCAAGTTCAGTCATCTGCGTACATACCCAACGATTGACGTTCAAATGAAATATATCGTTTGTACTCATTTCGTGTGAAATTTGAGCGCACTATGCTGTTATATTCCATGATAGGGTCCTCGTTTTTCCAAGGAATTCCTATTTGGGTTATAAGCTCACTGAAAATTTTACAATTTTTTGTTATTTCCTAGTTGAATTTTGTTTTTATAAAACATGAAATTCTTTCAAAAAAACAAAACAGAGCACACTTAGTTTGCTTTCTTGTCGTCTTGGTCGGCGGGCTGTTTGGACACTGAAGCTTTTTTTGGTGGTTTTATCAGATGTCAGAAAAAAAACGAAAGTGGCAGAAACACTTTTGCACCTATGGTGAATTCCTTTTATCGTTATCGTTTAAAGTGTAGCATTAAAGCTTAACTGATATGGGTGTTATACGTATTTGTAGTATACCTCTCCGTAGGTTACATCTCTGTCGGGAATCTTTTCAATTGGCATACAAACAAAGCGGAGTTGGTTGCTTGATGGCTTATCTTATCGTACGCATACCTGGGGAGCATATGTCGGCTTTTCAATACGAATGTACAATGTGAATGGTATTATTACGAGGGTAGTTTGAAGGGAAACGCTGAAAACTACTAGGAGACTATTTTATAGTTTGCCTTTGACAGTCATTGAAACAGACAACCTGGTGAAATTTGGTATAAAGGTAAATACTATTGGGAGTGTCCCCCGTGTGTGTGTACAGTGTGTAGCATCAATTTGAATGAATTAGAAACGATTTTGTGACACCAAAAAAAGGTCGTTACATTAGATACATACATATATAAAATTTATGAAGTACTCTGGAAAATCCATTTGTATTTTATTGTTTAAGACCTGTATCCAGCACTGCAGAAAATTTCTTTCGTCATAGTATTTTAAGTAAATACACTCAAACAAAAGCAAAACGATTCGGTCTTAAAAAAACACTCTTGATTTTATCCTATTTCGGTCTAGAATTTTGCAAGAACGATTCCCTCTTGGAAAATCTTACTTGGAGTACGAATCGTTCTTAAATTCGAAATTGACCGTTAACAATTCTAAAATAGAAATAAAATTCTTGATTTAAGAAAAGAAAAGTTTTAATTTAAGATCATTTCGTTCTTCAATTCGAAATTGACCGTTAGAAATTCAAAAATAGAATTTCAAAAATTTTGCTCTTGGAATTGAGATAAATTCGTTCTCAATTTGGTGGAGAGAGAGAGACGCGTGCGCAGTTTGTCACTGTTAGATGCGTACAAATACAAACAGCGTATATTCATAAGTATGATTTGGACGAGAGGTTTCGCTGATGCCAAATAGCCGAGTGAGCTAACGCGCCGTCGTCTGTGTGTTCAGTCTTGGTGGTTCCGTGTTCAAGTCACAGTAAAGTAAGTAAAAAAAAAATAAATGTTATTTATGTGAATACCTCAAATTCAATCAGCTTAGAGCAACACCACGCGTCGCTCGGTCGGGTCGGTCGCGTTTCTAAACAAACACTCTTACCACCGTACTTTTGAGAACGAAAGCTCTTGATTCAAGAGAAATGAAATCAAGAATTTAAGGATTTTTAAAAACGCTCTTGAATCAAGATATTTCGTACTTAAATCAAGAATTTTCTGGCTTATTGAAGTATCGAAACTGAAAATTCTTGATTTAAGTACGAAAATTCTTAAGTTTTCTCTGTGTAGAAATACTTTCTAACAGCACATGAGCATCAAAGCAAAGCCAAAGGCGTTCTAATTATATGAAATACTGTGACGAAAGGAATTTTCCGCAGTGCTAGATAAAGGCCTTTAGAAGGAATAGAATAACAAGTAGAAAGTCGGTCAAGCCTGACTATAATATACTCTATGCCCCCAAAGTTTGTATATATTTGATCAATTTAAGTTAGAAGCCACACAAATCGCCGTTTTGCCCAGTGCTACCCATCATAATTGTTTTTTTTTACTTTCATAACTCGACTATCGTTCATTCAATCATCACTATTTCTTTGACGAATCCATAAATAATTTGTATTACTAAATACAGGATTTGTCCGGAAAGTAATTGGACTTCGGAGCGTGCGCGCACCGACTGGATTCGGTAGAGAGCGTTCCTAGCTAACGAACGAGCGGCTGGTCAGTTGTCTCAGAGCACCTGGAGAGTCAGGACAGGCATTTTTGCGCGACGTGTTTCTGTGAGTGGTGCAAGCCGAAAATGCAGCGTTCGTTAGAGCAGAGGTACGCGATTAAATTCTGTATGAAACTCGGTAAATCTGCGTCAGAGCCGTTTGATATGATCAAGCAGGCTTACCAAGATGTTGCTTTAGCAAGAAGTGGTGTGTTTCGGTGGCACCAGGCCTTTTTGGAGGGCCGGGAAGAGGTCGCCGATGAAGACCGTACTGGAAGTCCTTCGACTTCAACAAACACCGACAATGTGACTCGTTTGCCCAAATTTTTGAACTCAGACCGTCGACTTAGTATACGTTTAATTGCCCAGATGTTAAATTTACCAAAATCTGTGGTTCATGACATTGTGACGGAGCATTTGAACATGCGCAAGGTGTGTGCGAAGATGGTCCCAAAAGTGAACTTGAAAAGTGACTTCTTGTGAACAGCTACCTGACCAAGGCCGGCATCCCAACGCTTCCGCAGCCGCCCTACAGCCCAGATGGGGCCCCCCCGGACTTCGGCCTGAAAAGGCCGATGAAAGGCAAGCATTTTGAGACGACGGAGGTGATCCAAGCAGCATGCACCGCGGCACTCAAGGCTATTCCGGAGAATGCCTTCCGTGACGCCTTCAATGCTTGGAAATCGCGCTGGCAGCGCTGCATCGTCGCAGAAGTAGCCTATTTTGAAAGTTTTTAAAGAATTGTAACGATTGGCTCAATAAATTTTTTTAAATCGACTCTGTCCTATTACTTTTCGGACAAACCCTGTATCTCTAAAAGGTACAAACGGTCTATACGGGCATTTGGAAGATATGACGTTTTTAACGAATTGCAGGGGCGGGAGGGGGCGTGGATAAAATTGAAAGTATGCTTGATCTGCCTGCAAGTATAAGAAGATATATGTCCCATACATATCAATCCTCTATCTCTTACCATCTCTGAGGACAAGGCTCTTTCAGCTCGGCTGATCAAGAATATATACTTGATAGGGTCGCAAATGATTCCCTCTTTCTGTTACATACTTTTGCACAAACTTAATATACTCTGTGTTACCTTTGGTACAGAGTATAAAAATATATCATTAAATTTATCAAGCTTAGAAAACTTATGAACATGCCCCCTCGTACCACATGGAAGCAGTTTTTGTTGTTGTTTCAAGCAAACTGTCATAAATTTATGTTGTTATGGTTATATGATGATAATATCTTTTGTGCTTAGCTAATACTCTTTAAGTGTCATAATTCCCCTTAATAGATCATTCATTCATTTAACCATTTCTATGCCTAAGTCTAAGACCCAACCCTAATCAAACCAAAGCTGTTTCTGAGGTCATCTAGAAGGCATTCTCTTAGCAAACAAAATACTTTGCTAGAGGCAAATAGCAAGAAATGAACAAAAAAAATCAATTAAAAACGAGGTGAGAACTAAACAATAAAAAAAATTGCAAAGCACAAACAAAAATATACCTATGACAATAAACTTTACCATAGTAAGATAATTATTTTTGTTATCAGCTGTGCAGAGAAAGAGGGCACATTGTTCTATTTAATCGAAATTGCGGCATAACTTTAGGCTTAACTGCAAAAAAACAGCCTATAAACATCTTTGTTAAATGTTAAAAATGTAAACTTCCCTCCCTTAAGTGCCACAGAAACACACACAAACGCCCAGCTGTCTAAGACTATTTATAGTTTTGAAACACAGCCATAAAACGTTGTCTTAGAGTAGAGCAGAAGCATCCTGTTTACAGGCACTAAAATAAACACAAGACCATATAAGCAAAGCAAATAGTTAAATTCAAGTAAAACGCGCAGGCGCAAAACATAAGGAACACACATGTGTCCAGGGGACAGCTGACAAAGATCCGCCCCGAGAACACTTGTATATAAATATTGCTGTACAGCTCAGAAGCGTAGAGGGCAGAGTTTTATGAGTGGTTCAAGAGAATTGATATTTTGAAAGAACATTCAGCCTTGTTTTTAATTGCAAATCGGGTTTAAAATAATTTTTTTGTTAGCTTATGCAAAAAACTCTTTTGCTTTACCCCTACAACATTTGACCACTTCAGTAGCCCACTATTCACATATCTAAAATGTTCTTTATCGAGATAAGCTATTGAATTATTCGTACGATAACCTTAAACTTCTCGGCAAAAAATTAGCATAAATCAATAAACATTTAAAATCTAAAAATCATAAATTTTTATATCCAAAAAAAACTGCCAAACCATTTACATGCGCCGCGGCGCGCTGTCCGTTTGAAAAAAACATTTATTTTTTGTATTTTTTCCGCAACAACTTTTTAATTACATTTGTATATAGGTGAATGAGTTTCTGATGTCGGCTTGATTGAAAAAGATAAAGTTCAAAACGTAAATTTAACTGTCATTTCTTTAGAACTAACTGCAAATAATGAGACCTGTAGCACGTCAACCATTTTGTTGTTGTTTTTGTTACTTTTGCCTATTTTAGGAATTATTTGTTTGCTGTTCGAAATTTCATGCATAAAATTACCTCATCAGTGCTAAAAAAAAAAAACATAAAATTTAAATTCAGTTTTGGCTTTGAGAGACGACAACAACAATAACAAATAAGCTTCACTCAGTCACAAAGCAATGTTATAAATTCTTTTGTTTGTGCTTGGCATGCTTAAAACAATTTCCAAAGAGAAAACAGCCCAAAATCAAGGTGAAAGAGATGAGAATTTGGAGATTTCGGCTTATAGGTTATTATTTTAAACCTAATTATGTTTTTGTAAAGCAAAATTTACGATAATAGATGTTCATAAAAATCTAACAATTATCTGAGCAGGTTATATTATTTTATAGGGACTAAAAGTCTTATCAAAACAAATCTGATGGTCATATAAATCTTATCGGTAACGACTAAAACTGTATAAGTCTGAACCTAAAGACCAAAAGCGAATTGTTGACAATAAGATATTTTTATGCTTCGATACCAGCTTTTTAATTTAAACCAAAAGATTTGAATTCAATAGTTTCTCCCTAACTCCCGATTAGGTGGAAAAAAACTATTTTTTCAAAAACACTTGCTAAAAGCTAGAAAAAAAATTGTAGTCTTACAAACAGATTTCTGTCTCTCAACTTATCAAAACTTCTACAGTTCTCTGTAAATTTATGCTAAAAAAATCTTAAAAATAAAAAGGGAAACAGTTCGATTTCGGCTTTGCTTAAGTCGCATATCAGCTGTGCTACGCCATTCACTTACTTTTGCGATTTGCGATTTTTTCAAATTCGTACGAATTCAATTTTAAGTGCTCCCTAACTTCTAATTTTTTATCGATTCTGTTTCCTTCGCAAATTCGTTCTGCAACTCTTTACGTGGCAGAAGCTCCTGTATCGACAAACTTATCGGTATCACCACAGCGAAATCGGAATTTGTTGTTGTCAAAAGGTATTTTAATGCTTGTGCAATTTTGGGTGGGTTGAAATTTTAATACAAGAGTTCAATCCATATTGTATAAGAGAGTCCTCAAAAACAATCTAAACAAGTAAAAACGTTGCAGTCGAGTGGCCCGACTGCGAAATACCCTGTACAATTCAGACACGCACACACATACACAAACGCACATACACATCTGCGCGCGCGCAAACTGACTCTTACGCTCTAGCTACCTGAAATAGGCACAGCGCTTCCAAAAGCAAAATTGTTAAGTGTATAACTTTGGTGTTTTTGCTCGGATCTTATTGCGTTTTTCAGAATAGATATATATAAGGCTTAAGATGGTATATATTAGGAAACGATGTTGTAACCTGATCTGGGTACGGTATACAACGATGTTCATGCAAAAATGTGTGTCTCTATTTCTTACAGTCTCTGAGATCGACGCGTTCATACAGACAGACGGACGGACGGACGGACAGATGAAAATGGCTTAATCGACTCGGCTGTTGATGCTGATCAAGAACATATATACTTTATAGGGTCGAAAATGTTTCCTTCTCCCTGTTACATTCGTTTGCACAACTTCATGATCTCCTTTTACCCATATTCAATGAGTACAGGGTATAAATAGTCAGAGAATATTAAAAAATTGTTTCCCATTTAATTTTCATTTCACGGACTTATACGTCACCGATTAATGTTGGTATGGATAGCGACCTGTTATTTTTATAGATTATGAAAAATCCCTAAATGAAAAATAAAAAAAAAATACATTATGGTTGCATTATAATGAGTTACGACCTCGCCGGTTTTTTGGAAACTTAACATTTGAACCATCGGGCTTTTTGCATGCTGAGAGCTTTTACTCTGATTGGCGGCACCGTCACGCATGTGGTGGATAGTGTAGCAAGATAAGTTGCCATGCAGTGTTTTCAGTCCCCGAGGTCCTGAATTCGAGACCCACACGGAGAGGGGTTTTTTGTTAAAAATACAAATTTTTAATTTTAGAAAAAAAAGAATATTATGTAAACCCAACAATTATCCAACAGAAAAGAATGCAATCTCTTTAAACACGACACACACAAACCTCCTTCAGCTCAAACCACCGTAATAAATGCTGAATATAATTTATTTTTTCCCTTTCTTTTTCATATTAAAATGTGAGACTGTTTCATCATTATCTAGTCGAACATAAGGGCGCACGCACACATGCGACTGAAAGATGAACTGAAGGCTGACCATGATATTTTAGTACGTCAGCAAACCGAAATAAACAAACATGCTTGATTGATTCTGCAAAGCTGAGCTTACGACTGAATTTTAAAGATCAATCCAGTACTGGTTGTGCACACTAGCATGTACGGAGCGTGGTTGTTTGTCCAGCTCAGCCTTAAGTTCTGCCGTCAGTTCATCTTTCAGCTGCATGTGTGCGCGCGCGCCCAACCGATGTATATCCCAGATTATTGAATTTAAATTTAAATAAAGAATATAATCTTGGGTTGAGATTTTCTCGTCTCTGTTGACACCGTTCCGTCTCTATATTGAGACTATAATATTCATTTTAAGTCGATTTTTTTCCTCAGTGCTCAGTTACTAGTCATAAATGTTTGGTTTTTTTTTCGTTTGCCTAACAAACGCTCGTCTACTTCTTTCCCCTCCTAAGGTTTGCGAGCAAACACCTGGCAAATATTTGAAGCTCGTTTTTTGTACGCTGAATTCAAATGATTATGGGAAATGAAAAGTTTTATGTGAATCCATTGCCTACCTATTCTGTCAAATTTTTGATTTCAAAGTTACATACCAAACAAACAAATTTAAAACCAAAATAGAACCTTTCACAGAAAATGTTTTAAACACTGATTAAAAGTTTGGTCTCCAGTCTATCTGTTTTGAAAATGATTACCAAACAATTTGGCTTATTATTGTCTCATAACCATTAAAACCACTACAAACTACATTCGTAATACTTCTTCTTTCTCGTCTTTGGTCGTTGGTCGTCATATTTTTATTATGGCTCTTAGTTGCTGTTGTTGTTGTTGTTATTGCTTCTTTTGCTTTTGTTGAAATCGAAATTGTTTATGCGCCTGAGTTCGTTCATTCGTATGAGTATTTTTGCTTTATTATGTGCCCCAAAAGTTATTTGCAAAAATTAGTCAATTCCCTCTATCCTCTACCTCTTGTTCGCTTCAGGCCCATCACTCATTGGCCATTATTTATGATTTCGAAGTTATGTTTTTTCGGCATTTGACACGCCTACCGCAGAGACTGGGACTGGGGCTGGGGCTGGCTAGTAATACACCCGCACTCTATAGATAAATTATTTTTTATGACATCATCGGGCAGCTGCTTTGGTTCTGCGCATGCGGCACAGCTACCGAATTTGTATGAATGTTGTTTTGAGAATAATACATGAATTGAAAGCGACCTTTTGGCTTTGACAATGCAATTTTTCCACAATCAGTCAATCACCGTTTTGTTTTTTTTTTCGGTGGGAAACTAAATTTTCCGCCTAGTCAAGCTACACCCAAACCTTAAAAAAGAGGAATAAAAATTAATCAAATAGTCAAGTGATGACATCATTTAGCAAATAGAAATCTCTGTGGACAAAGAATACAAGTAGTAGCTGATCCAGCTGCTGTTTGGGCTTTGGTTAAGCTTGTGCCATATACCAGCGGGCGGTCTTTAAGAAAAATTTCCCTCAAAACAATAAAAATCCATTAATGGACAAAAATTTCTCTCAATGAAATGCTGGGCGTTGTTAAAGTTGATGAATTTTAATCGATTTGCAAAGTTAGAAGATTCATTAATTATCTGCATTTCTAGGAGCACGCGCCTAATTGTTGTATAATTAAAATTCGTTATGGCGGATATAGGTCTATTTAAGTAGATGGTTTCTGTAACAGATGAGTTGGAAGGCACAAGGCAAAAACGGGTTTCCAACTTTGATTGATTTCCTTTTCTTGTGCTGTTATTATAGGGGAGGGAAGTGCCAAGCAATTAGAGATACATGTCAATGAATTAGCAAGTTAACCAGAAACTGTGGCTAAAGTGTGTTGATTAATTACGGCGCCAGATGAAATATTTGTGGTAATCTGTCACTAAGGATTAAAATCTGGAGAAGCGAGGAATATAGCAAATTTGATCTAAAAGAAATGAAATGGTAAGTCTAAGCAGGGATGCCATAAATACCACAAACACTATAAATAATCTTATGACCATGGATCAATCCAGTCTAACCCAAGGGACTTTTTTACTTACTTTCTTCATTGCGTTACCAATTTATTTACAAAATGTTGTAAAATTTCTCAATTCACTTTTACTCTTATAAAAATAACCCATTAAATCTCAAATTTGCCCTACCTCAATCATAACTTCATCCAGTCACAATCAATTTTATATTTCTTCAAATCATTAAATGAGATTTGAAAAGCACTTTCTCCTCTTCAGCTATGAAAATGATTGCGACCTATTACACAAGCATGAGAAGCTTGAAAGTGTCAAACGAGTATATCTGTCTTTTGGTTCTCTAATTAATAACCATTGTCCAAGATAAACCCTCCCACTTCCTACTTAAAACTATCAAAAGTCATGACTTAATCTGGCGTTCATTTGCATATGCCGCGCTCGAAAAAATAAAAACACGTGTATAGCCAGCCAAATTGAGGGCTTAGTGATATGACTCACCCCCCTTCCATATGTACATGACAAACACCCTCGACTCATGGCTAAAGTTTAAATATTTGCACAATAATCAAACACTTAATTTGTTTTCGTGGCCTCATAGATATTTATTTCCGTTGCGTTTCAAAGGAAGTTTCGAAAACATAAAATTTGTTATTGTTATCGGGAACTTAAAGGGGAAGAAGGTCTTACAGTGTTTCGTATCAGCAGCTGCTTTAGTTTTAATTAAAATGTACCAAAACGACAATCAAGAAGATCGTCTACAAGTTGACACACACTACCGCGAACAATTCAATTTCATTTTTGTTTTTTGACAGCCCAAAAGATGTCATTTGCAGTTGCCTTAATTGAAAGTGAAATCATGTGATGATAATGGAAAGGAATAGGGAGAGGGAATAGGGCAAACCCTATGAATTTTTAATTGGGCTAAGCTTGAGTGCTCAACTCAATCATTTTTTATTATTTCCTTACAGCCCATAAAATATGGAAAATGATTAAAAGTTGGTTCGGCAATATTTGATAGTGATAAGTTATGTATTTTAAATGAATTTCAAACGATTTTAAATGTGTTTTTTATGAATACACGAAACATTGATATTGAGCTGGAGGTTTGTTATTACAGAAGACCCCTCTCCAAAAAAAAAAAAAAAAAAAAAAGTTAATAAAAAAATATGCATTTAAAGTTTAAAAGGCACGTTGCGCAAAACCACAACAACAATTCAAAACGTTTACAATTACATGACAAAATTCAATTTTGATGACGTTACAAGTGAGCTAGCAACTAATCCAAAAGAATTCATTTGCGGTTGTGTGTGTGTGTGTGCAACAACAAATTTTATGAATAATTTGCAAAGTGATCGTGACGCTGGGAGAATCTAATCAAAGTTGATTATTTGTATGAGAGAGGAATTTAAAACAATTGTTATTTGTCACTGATTTTTTATAGAAAGAAAGAAATAATAAAGAACAAGATTTAGTAGAATAGAATTTCAAAGAAAGATGTTTTGAAAGGAAAAGGCAAAAAATGAAAAGGCAATATGATCTTCAAATTACTTATTAAGCTCAAAATATATCATTTTTTAATTTGATCAAATCTGAACTCATCTTAGTACAATTAGTTAAAAAAAATTTATAATGAAAAATTTCTATAATTACACTGTGACACATTTTGGAACTCAACAAAGTTGATAGAGTCGAGACCAACAAATACTGAAAGGGTGTGATCAAAGACATTGGAATATGAAGATGAGTAACGCCATACGATTTTTTTGCGCACGATTTTTCGTTGCTGGCTTTTCAACTGGCTTTTGGCTCTCTTCAAATTTTCGTCGCGATTTTCGTCGTCACCAAAAAAGATAGCTGGATAGTGCAAAACCAATATATGGCCGTTCGACATCTTAGAGATTATATTGGTCTTTGGTGTGATCGTAGTATAAAAACCCTGTCTGGGTTTGGTCTGATTAGCCGCCGTATTTTTTTATTGCCCTTTGAACTTTTCAGCTTCAGATTAGGATCACCGACTCCATATCTCGTTAACTATTTTGAATTTTTAAGTCTTTAGCAATATTGTTGCTTTTGGCTTAACCTACAAAACATTTCTATGTAGCAAATTAAAAAAATTACATCTTCATATTTAAAATTACAAAAGTTTTTACAGTTTTTCAACTATATCTTGAAACCCGTTACAAATTTGGACAAGTAATACAGGACGAAGTTATAGCTAAGACCAAAATACACAACCCATTAGTACGAACCAACTTCATTGATTTACTCTTTCACTGGCAATGAATCCGCTGACAAAGCCAGCTAAGGAATGCTTTTCACATCCACTTACGTTTCGGAACAACTTTAACATAGCCGACATACTGAAATACATTAAAAACCACTTTAAATCCGAACAAGCTCTATTATTTAACAACACCAACACACATTACAAATCGTACAATCAAATTAAAAATACCATTTATGACTAGGACCAACTGCAATCAAGTATGGCTATCCACCGGCGAGCATTCTTCAAAATAATCCGCCTTCGATTGGGTCACACCAATCACAGCTACCTTATTCAACCAACCATCCACGTATCCCAACGTGCAGCTTCTTTGCAACAACTCACAATCAACCGCTCCAAACATACTCGATTCAGTCACCACCTACAACCCCACAGATCCCAGTTCCCTCCCACAATGGGACTTAAAAGAATTTTTTGATCCTAACAGCCACAACATAGATGCAATCATTTTCCAATTTCTCAATATACAAACTTAATTGAAATACTATAAATCCATAACGTCACTTCACATATCTCTATCCCGACTTACTCAAGCTTTATAATTATAAGTACTAGTAATAAATTTGTTAATAAAAATCATCGTTTCTAAGACAAAGTTGAAAAACAGTACAAAATAAGGGGAAAACTAGAGGTTTTTAGAACTTTTTAGTAATTTTGAGTTTTAAGATGTGACTATTTTGACTTGCTACTAGGAAATGTTTTGTAAACCTAGTCAAGAGCAACAACTTCCTTTCAGAAGTCAATGCGAAATTCGAAATAGTTTACGAGATATGGAGTTGCAAGTCCCAATTATAAGCAAAAAACTTCAAATTGCAATAAAAAGAAAACGGCAGCTAACCAGACCAAACCCAGCGAAGGTTTTTGTACTACCTTTGTACACTTCAGAATTTGTTGGTGTCGACTCTATCAACTTTTATACCCATTGAAAATGGGTAAAAGGGGATCATGAAGTTGTGCAAATGTATGTAACAGGGAGAAGGAAACATTTCGACCCCATAAAGTATATTTATTCTTGATCAGCATCAACAGCCGAGTTGATTTAGCCATGTCCTTCTGTCCGGCTGTCCGTCTGTCTGTATGAATGCGTCGATCTCAAAGACTATAAGAGATAGAGATACAAATTTTTGCTTGTACATGGTGTATACCGTACGCAGATCACGTTTGTTTCAGATTTGCAAAAATTCCCACTCTCTCCTTAAACCGCAAAAAACTGTCAGAGCCTCAATTTTAAAGTTATAACACCGTGGCTTAATATATATTATCTAAGGCCTTAAATCTATCTATTCTGAAAAGCACAATAAGATCGGAGCAAAAACACCAAAGTTATTCACGAAACAAATTTTGGGCCCCCCCATTGGCAGTTATTTTGTTGAAAAACCTGAGTACATAAAAAATAATGAGAACAAAAAAGTGCATTTTTTTTTGGGAAATATACTCTTTTGGGGCCATTTTAGAGATGCGAAGGATCAATTGTAAAATTAGTTAGAAGTTTGGTATCTAAAAGTTTCATTTTAGGAAAAACTCCCGGAAAAAAAAATAATTCTTTTAAAACTTTTGTTGAGATTTTTTTCAGTGGACTATCAGCTACAACTTTGCCGAAGACAGTTTGCGGCTATCGCCAAAACTGAATGAGCTGTTCGCCCAAAACTAATGACCTTTTTTTGTTGGTTGTCACACCCGATTTCAAAAACTTTGAGGGTCCACCGATCCAGCCAAACGCTGCTAGGAATTTACTCAGTAGAACTATCGGGTAGGACTATCGATTCCGCATAGTATAGATGGGTAGTTTTTTTGACTCATAAATTGAGTTGATTTCGACCTTCTTATTGGAATTTCATGTACAAGTCGTACTTGATAATACTTAAAACAAGTACAAACGCATTGAAACAATTCTTAAATTCGAATATCAAATAATCCTGCATCGAGACTAATAGAATAGTAACTCTGACACATATATGTACATTTGCCCGAATATTTTTACATTATACATCTCATAGGATAGGATATTCAGGGTTATACTTTCTGAAAAAATGTTGCCAATCAACACGAACATTTCATGCAATTTTTTCCAGTAAATTCTATGTTTTTGTCGATATTTCGATATTTAATGACTCAACCATTTGTGGTCAGAAAAATATATTTCTTTCTTTTAAAGAAATAATCAAATAAATAAGATAAAAATTTATAAAAAAAAAATGTAAAACCTATAAATATGTATAAAATTTTGCCATTTATTTCATGGTGAATTGTTTTATCAAGGTTGCAAATCCCCGAAGGGGTTTAGTCTGGAGTACAATTTTTTAGTTCTGGTTTTCTGGTTCTTTTTAACATTCTATATTTAATTAAATTTCTATTGTTTTTGTATTTCTTATACAAATATTTAATTTCAAATTATTATCTCACTTTTGTTATGTTACTTAATGCCCAGCTATCTTAACTCGTTTAAATAAACTTATTAGGACATTTCATTCTAAATCATTTGGGTTATCTACAAATTAAGATAGTGAAAACCTCTTAGGTTTAGTTTCAGTTACTTTTCTGATTCTTTTTTTTTATATATTTAAGTCCCCTTTGGGATCTACCGGGTGGGCCGCCCCGCCAACAACAAATGCAAAAACATGTTTTTTTCTGCCTTTCGGCATATGCAAATTTTGAACAGAGTTGCCGCCTTAAAATCTACTCACAATGTTAATGAAACGACGACGACTTCGATTGCGTCGCGTCATAATAAAAATCGTAAATAAATAAGCTAAACAAACCAAAAAGAAGTAAAATGAAAAGGTCTTAAGACTCTTCACGCTACAATGCTAAACAGACGCAACAGTTTCACGAAAAAAACCGGTAAAAAGAATTTTGAAAGCTACAAAATTTTAGGCTCTCGCTCTCTCTCCTTCTCGCACGCTCTCCATATAATTGTCTGATGTCAGCATTTAAGCAAATATTTTGTTATTTAAGCGTGTAATTTTTTTTCCCATTTTTCCAGTCAATAATAACAGTTAAACTTAACCTACGTTGGTTATTTCAAGGTTAAATGCAAATGTAACATATTTTTTGCTCTTAATTGTTTAGTCATAAGTTTATGCCGCATCATCTATCTGAGAGCCCTCGTAGATACTTGGCGAGTTCATGTTCCCAGCTAATTAATCAAGCACCAGAGTCTAGTGAGTCACGCTGACATCATTTCATTATTGGTTCCATCGATTTGCAGTATTTTTGCAATATGTATTTTGGCACCGATTGATAAGACCTGTCAGTGCGCTGCACTATCTACAAATAGATAGCGTCTATCTCTGGTAAAGTCCAGCGGCGTTTTATGACAGAGCTAAATGGCCAAATGGAAGGAAAGTCATAAATTGTCTTTTAAAAGCACCTTTCAGCTAAGTCACCCTTTCCGCTAGAGAATCTACCATAGCCTCATTAGCCAAGATAACATTGCGACTTTCTGAGTAATTTACTAAAAAAGAAAAGAAACGTACCCAGGACAGACAACACCACTTCATTTGTGTCATCATCCATGAGAATTTGGTTAACTGATCTGAATACACATAGAGGAGGAAGGGCTGGATGGTAGGAGAATTCAAGGTAAGTCCCATGTGAAAGAAGTGGAACGCATAATGCCCATAACATAAACTAAAAAAAAAAAAGCGAAAAACACCAACAGCAACGCTGAAAAAATCAGTACGCCAAAGTATGCCAAAATGAAAAAAAGAAGAGGAGGCGTCGACTAAAGCGGCAAAAAAGCCTCTAGCAAGGTAAGCCTCAAAAAAGAGGGCCCCCAAAGACTTTTGGTTTGTTGAGCAAACATTACACTTGGCGAAAATATTATAAAGAAATGTGGATTGAATTGAGAAATTTTTGTGCCTAAACATACTTGCCAAATTTTTATGTTAAAAAAAGAGGCAAAAATTGGCTTCCTGCTGTTGAGACAGCGAACACATTAAAAATAATAGGTTCTAAACAAATGTATTTCTTATATTCTCTGATGTCTTAAGTACCATGTGGTTTTATTAGTTTTGTTGTTTATAAATTATTTGATTTATGAATAATGCTTAAGTACTCAAAATATAAATGTTGAAATTTTAGTTAGAGTTTTGCAGGATGCAAAACAACATAAACAGCCATGCTGCCATTTTCGCTTTCGCAAAAATTTTACGATTTCGCCGCTAAATCGCAAAAGTAGTTGCTCCGAACGTAAATCGCAAAATTTGGCCGATATAAAACCGGCGATGTATGAGTCCGTGAATTGAAAAGTAAATGGGAAATGTCGATGGAGATAAGAGCTGCCTTTCTATGAACCAATTTTTGTAATATTCTGTGACTATTTTAGATTGTTTTTGTGGACTCTCTTATACAATTTGAATTAAATTCTTGTCTTAAACAAATTTTTTCCTAACCCTCTCAAAATTGCACAAGCAGCAAAATACCTTTTGACAACAACAAATTGCGATTTGGCTGGGGCGATAACCGATAAGTTTGTCGAGACAGCTGCTTCTGCCACGTGAAGTGTTGCAGAACGAATTGGGAATGAAACAGAATCGATAACAAAAAGTTGCGAATTTGGGAGCACTTATATTTGAATTCGTACGAATTTGTTGAAATCGCAAATCGCAAAAGTAAGTGAAAGCCGGAGCACAGCTGAAAATATTGTTTGGTACTCATTACTCACCTTCTAGATAGTCAAAATGCAGCTGTCTAGAGGAATGAGTTTTAAGTAACAGTTGAGAAGACGGGCCTTTATCTCGAAATAAGCTTTACCTTCTAGAAAAATTTTTGTTATAATCAAATCCAGGGATGGACTAGAAACTATATATAGATTGATTTTTCGGATTATTTAGAAAACTCTCACAAGTCTATCTGCAACTTCCATGGAATGACTGCAGAATGACGGCATATAGATTGAGAAAAGAGACAACAATTGCAGTAAATGGACAAGATCTGGAAAACACTGGAACCCGAAAGCCTGCTAGTGCAGTGGAAAATTCATCCCTCTTTGTTTGAGATGAGAACGTGCGTCTCGATCGGTTTTTAGTCTTCCTTCTTGTTTAAGCATTGTGCCCAAAATGTCATTTGCCTATCACATGTGATAGGAAGTCAGATTTCTGCCGGCGTCGCAGCCGACACACGCATAGAGAGAGAGAGAGAGAGTCTATAAATAGCACGAACACACATTTGTTTGTTTGCTTGTAGCCCATGTCGTGTTTCGCTGCTGCTTCACGCACAATCGCAAAGCTTGATAGATAGTGTGTGTTTGGGCACCACTGCTATAGAAGCATATATTTTTATACTTCCTGCAAATATTTTGTCGGGTGTTGATGTGTTGTTGGGCCTTTTCGGTGTATTTGTGGTTTGTTTGGGTTTCTAATTTTGGCCGTCTTTCCTCACTGCAGTCAAACACGGCTCGTTCCTCCTCGGTCGGCAAATTTTTGCCTTCTCAGGGAGTTGTATCCGGTGCAATATAGGCAAAAAATTTGCCGAAACGCGTAGGAGGAATTTTGTCGGGTTTCTTAACTACTCCTCCCTCGTCAAAAAGTGAGTTTGGCGATAGTTTGAGGTGAGAGTCTGCTGATAGTTTGGCGATTAACAAAAACAAAACACACAAGAGGTCGCATTTTTAACATAAAAAGGGATAAATTAGCGATATGTGGCATGAATTTCAATTGCCCCATTTATATGGGCAAAATGAAAAATAAAGACTTGAGAATTACAAGTAAGCATTAATGGAAGAATGCTTTCAAATAGATTCAATACAAGTAACCCCTTAGTTGCCGCGTCTCAGACGCGCGGCGTGGAGCAGTCGTCTAAAACGTCAGTCCCATCGTGCTTTTCAGTCCAAGGGAACCGAGTTCGAGTCCCCTCAGAGTAAGTAAAAGAACAGGCAAGCAGGCAAGAGAGAGGTTGTGTATGTATATCTCTTACACACAATTTGTTTTTTTTTTTTTGAGTGAAACGCTTTCTTATCCCTAAGAAGATACTTTTTTGTATCTTCCAGAGGAAACGCTTTCTCTCCTCCAAGAAGAGTCGCAGAGTGGCACATTTCTTCCCGAAAGGAGATGAGAATGCGATAACTAGGCGAATTGCCAGAGTGAAGCTACACCTACTGGAAAAATAGCAATCTTATCTCTTGCAATAAAAAATGTCTGCTGGGCTATTTACCAAAGGTACACACAGATTAAGAGATTGACAAGTAGTATAAAGATATATATTCTAGATCGGCATCAAGCTCTGATTAAATTTTTTTGCCACGTCCGTCTGGTCCACATCAGAGATCTTAGAGAAGTGTAAAAGGAGAAGCTAGAGGTTTAAAGACGACTATGGAAAGAATTTGCAGGCAGATCAGGTTTATTTTATATTAAAAAGAAAAAAAAATTTTTTTTTGGATTTCTTTCCAATTTTATAAATGTTTCTATAATTTTTTAATGATATCAAAAGTGGCGAGTCTGAAATATACTCAATCTGATTATCGGTTAACCATAACACATCGAAACAACAGTCATTTATAAATTGTCTTATCGATGTCTGTGACAGGTGCAAAATAGTCATGGGCTCTTTAAAAAGTTTCATCCGTGTGTGAGTCAACTACACACTTTATAACAACACTCGAGATACCAAAACCACTTTTAAATTTAGTCGCTATCCCTCATCCTCTACAAATTTCAATTGATTAATTAGTTGGGCCGAGTCCCGGCGGTACTGCAATACCGGGCCAACCCATGACAGAGGTGGAGCAAGCCCCTAGCACTCCGTCTAATTCCAAAAATCAGTTTAACATTTGTTGTTCTCCAATGGAGAAACTATCAGATGTTAAGCTGATAAGAACAGATACTACACTTTGATCTTAGCCATAAGGCCGAGAAGCGATAACTGGTAAGGGCAAATGAACAGCCTCTCCATGAGTAAAGTGCTTGAAGCGGTTGGGAATTGTATGGCAAGAGAGAAATGACAATTGTAGAAAATTGTATTGCCTGCTTTGGGGGATGATTTGGTTGTATTTACAACTTGAAAATTTAAATTGTACCAAAGGTACACAGAGTATATTAAGTATATATATTTTTGATCAGCAACATACTGTTAATGTTAACATAGTTATCTTGAGTCCTACGCAATTACCGGACAGCCGAGTCGATATAGCCATGAACACACCGATCTCAGAGATGGTAAAAGATAGAGGTTTGACTTGTGTGGGACACATACTTCATTGGCAGGCAGATTAAGTTTAAGTTTTCCCTCGCAAGTTGGAAAAAACGTTATATCTCTCACAATTTTGTTGATAGCTAAAATGATGAAAGGAATGATAAAGATCGGATAAACTATACTCAAGTTATGACCAAAAGAAAGTTCGCTGCCGCAGCGGTAGCTGGCCTTTGGTCAGTTTTATAAATCCGTCAACCATCATTGTTGAAAGCAAGTATTGGCGCCATCTATTGGTCAAGTTATGACCAAACGAAAGTTCGCTGCCGCAGTGTTGCAGCATCGCTGCTAATGTAGGTACAGAGTATATTACAGTCGGGCTTGAACGACTTTCGAACTTGTTAAATCCTAAATTTAAAGAATTATTGTAACTAGGGGTTCCAATGACGAAATTAAAAGAAGCAAAATATTGGAAAATAGAAGCAAGTCGACCATTATCCTCTTTCTATCAAAAAATCCAGCGAATATGTTGTATTTAGTCACAGGAAAAGGTACTTAGAGAGATCTTATACAAGTATCTTATTAGGCGGAAATTCTGCGGAACTCAAAATTATCTGCGGCGGTATGCGACGAAATAATAGAAGAATAAATTAAAAATTTCAGTTCGAGACTGGGACGGATCTGATTTAAAAATAAGAAAGCTGGACTTAATTATCATTGGGCTTGTTCAGCAGAATAATTGATACCTGAGCAGATATCATTGTTTCTTTCCTGCAAAAATCTCTACTGTAGACCTCTGATAACACTATGCAACAATTTTTTGGGAGGTTATCGATTTTTGGTTTTAGTAACCGATATGTATAATGGAACAAAATTAAAGAATAAAAATTTCTTAAAAACGACGTTGTTTAAAATCCAATCATAAAAATCATAAATGACAAAGTTATAGCACTTCAAAGTTGGATTTTTAAAAAATTTTAATAATTTTTAATATTTTGGTGACTTTTCATTAAGTTTTTTTTCAATCTTACCATAAAAATTGCTCAGGTCTCAGATATTGACAGGATGAGGTAATCTCTTACGAACATTTTTTGCCTTTGGTCATCAAAATCGGATGAAAAAAAAAACGGTATATTCACAATTAAGTAAACATACCTCTTCTTGAGAGTATTATTAATTTTTGTTTTGCATGCAAAAAACAGTGACTAGAACAGTGACTAAAACAGTGACCAAAACAGTGACTAAAACACTGACCAAACACTGACTAAATCAGTGACTAAAACAGACACTAAATCAGTGACTAAAACAGTGCCTATCCATCGTAAAGAGCTTCGTTCGTATCGGGTGTTCTACGACGCCCACTCTTTTTTATCCAAAATTTTACGAACTTCAACAGTAGACCTACCTTTTTCAAAACACTAAAATTGAAAATTTAGCGATATCTCAAAAACCGTTCTACTTTTGACATATCTGAGAGCAGATTTGAATTCAGCGTGAAATTTTACATAAGATTCAATTGCTAAAAGTGCCGGATACAAAAACTTTTGAAATTTTGTGACATAGTGAATTGAAACGATCAAATAAGGAACAGCGACCTGATACGAAGAGTTAGAATGAAGAAAAAGATGGATAAGCTCGATGCTTTTGGATAAGACTAGGACACAGACTAGGTTGGCTTCTATGCTTCTGTCAGAAATTAGTCAGCTGTTCGCTCTGACTAACGCTCTCTGAATGCATTTGGGAATATGTCCGTCTCGGTCTAACCACTGTGATTTCCTATAAGCACTATAAGCATTTCAATGCGGACCATAAGTATCTCGTTTACACCACTCAAAAATTGAGAGGCAGCGTAAATTCGATCTCTAATACTCATTCGGGAGAACTCAAAGCACAGGGCTTAAGAATTTTACAACTCTTTCTCTCCGTGTACAACTTGGTCTTCACAGCTGAGCTGAGTCCGTTGGCTGCTTTGAATATTGGGCATTTTTTTGCTTTTGCTCTGCTGTTACGCTTTTTGATTTCGATCGATGTCGATGGTCTTTGGACAGCAGCGCACGTATGCAAAGTATACAACAACAACAACAAAAACAATTTACGAGTACCGCACATGCGCATTGTTCTTTGGGGTAAGCTTCGTTTTTGCACCCGTACCCGTTCCCGTTTTCCATCTATTCCCGCTGCGGCAGGCATTAAAATCAATGCCCCACACACATGGGGCATGGCTATCAACACCTTCTTTCCTGCAGCAGTGTCCGCCGATGCACAAAAGCCAGAGAGCCAGAACCAGCGGCACTTTTATGGCTTCATCTTTATGCTGTGTTTTTGCCCTTTGTCTGTTAAACGGTTTTTAGTGGGGGGGAAACGACTTTTGCATTTCCATTAACAGATTATTCTCATAAAGAAAACCAAAATTGAACAGTTAAGAAAGGACTATTTATCTTGTATATATCTCGCATATACCCCTCTACAGGGTATCCAAAAATAACAGAAAGACAAAATAATTACATCCACGTCTACGAAATTCTACCGCTGCGGTGTAAAACGGAAACAAAGTACGCAAAATGTAATTAATTGCCCTCCAGGCAGAGACCATGCATCACATTTACCCCAAGAACTCATTTCTTCTCCAACTCTCATCTCCCTTTGCGTCTGCGCACCAAGTTGCCCCTTTGACTTTCTGTTTGTTTGTGTGTTTGTTTGTTGTCTTTTTGCAACTAATAAGCTAAATATTTTGATTGGGCCCGCGTTTTTTGTTTTTGAAGAAGATTGGCAATTTACTCAAATTTAAAAACTTGAGTCAAGGTTGTTGAAATTGTTGTGCAGCGGAACTACTGAGAGCTGATAAGCTCAGAATTCAATTTTAAGTTTAACCACTTCCGTTGTGTGGAAAAATAGTTGATATTTGGTTGATATCCAACTTGATTAGCCAAATTCCAAAGTTGTTGCCTTTGTTGACTTTGCTTCGCCTGAGAAATTTCACTCGGCAAAGTAAGTTTCAAGGTTGCTCTAGCTGAAATCTTTGATAATGAAAAATCTAGCTGGCTTTGAGAGAGCTTTATAGCGCACAGCTGGCATTTAATGACAAAAGCTGGAGGGTTGACAAGGGTAGCAGGACAGCTTCAGTAAATGATCCGTATCCTACAGCCATGAAATATGTAAGAGCTTAATTTAAGAGCGGACGCACAAGCATTTCAAATAAAGAGCGCCCTGGGCGAGCAGGAAATTGTGAAGAAAATGCATGCAATAATGAAGGACTATTGACAAATGAACTGGAACTAACTCATGTGCAATTGCAGTTTTAATTTGCCAATCACATTGGAAGAAGTTACTTCAAAACTCGGTAAGCAACAGCCGCAAATTTCTTCAAAGCAGTCTGGCTTTAATCCTTATTTGCGACTGGCACAGGAACATTGTACATGTACGCGATATTCGACTTCAAATTTTAAGGTCATACTAAATACACATATGGGTCATTCCTTTCTCACTGTACTGGTCTCCAGACTCCTCATTTTTGATAGCAATAAAAAATTGTACACCTCGACAGCGGTGTGGCCTGCTGGGCGGGAGGCGAGGGTTCAATCCCTTCTCGGACCATCTAATAAATAGTTATTTTCTTTCCTTAGAAAATAGCTTTTACACATCCGGTCACCTTCACCAGCTATTGGAGGCAGCTATGAACTAACTAGCCCTGAAAAAGCTTCTCAAACTTTGTGATGACGAAATTATTTTCTTTTGATGTTGTGTCCCTGTTCCCCAGTATACCGATAGATATGGCAATGGACACCATTAGACTAAATTCAAAACTTTCAAGAAGCATGATAATCAATACGGCACTTGGGTATACTCAGCGAATGACTAATATCAGCGACAAAACATATCAGACAGCCATAGAATCGGAAATAAAAGTAATTTTATCAAATAACTAGCTGAACCCGACGCGACTTTGTCCGCGTCCAAAATTTCTAGAAATAATGTTGTTTCCCGTCCATCCCGTCCTAAAGGACCCAAAGAAATTTTCTAGGAGCTCGAAAATTCCGGAATTATATGTTGGTCCCTGCCAGTCAAGTGGATGCTGAAAACATACCTCTCCCGCATGTGCATTTCAGAGCAGCATCAGCACTCTTCAATTATAATTCAACTCAAATTTGCTTTCCCGTTTTTCCCCACCCCCTCTTCACCCGCTCACCACTCTTTCCCCACCCTCCTTTCCATCTTCCACCGCTCTACACTCTTTCCCCTCCCCCTTATTCTAACACATGTAGCAGCTGTCATCTGTCTCAGAGAGTACCTAATTTGTGTGACTGTGATCCCTCTCATGCTCACTCTCTCTCGCGCTCTTAGCAAAACAGCTTAGTCCAAAATATTATCTGAGCCCCACAGTTCCGTTACTTTTCTTTGGCTACATATGTATGTATGTACATTTTTTGGTTGCTAGCTTTGTGAAATTCCAACTTCCTTTCTTACTCACTCTCTCGCGCTCATTTTCTGAGCCATACAGCCGTTATGTGCCCCATACAAACTTTTCTTTTCCGTTTTTACCTATTTCGCGGTGAAATTTTCCTAATTTTCTTTCTTAGTGCGCGCCTGCATAACTAAACGAAGGTCTATGCCAAATCTTAGATCTGTAGGATAAGCAGGTTTGGCTGTAGGTTGATAATATGTCAGTCAGTCGGGCCTACAGATTTATAAGTATAGATTATTACCCTATGTGGGTAATAGAGTCATAGTTGAAAAGACACAAACACGTAAATAGAACAATAATACAGGAACCTAAGAAATACCGATCACTCACATTCGTACCTAAACTATCAGAACGATTCGCCCGATCAAATTCCTACGACAAACAGAACATACAAATAGCGCATAAACCTACCAATACGATGAAAGGATTTTATAATAGGAACAAATCAAAAATAGACAAAGCGGATGTCAAGAATGTCATTTACATGATACCATAAAGACGATAGTAGCAACAAAATCTACATAAGAACGACAAAATCCAAATTGAAGACTCGTTTAGCCCAACATAAATCTGACTTCAAGCTACGACATCAAACACACATAAAAAACTGCGCTTGCGACACATTGTGTAGAAAGCGGCCACTCACCAAATTTTAGGCAGCGACAATACTACAACAAGAGCAGCATTACAACAAGCGCTATACATTAGAAATGCTGTATATTATATAAACATACCAACAGACAGAAGACTCAACTACAAAACGGACACTAGTGGTGCTGGGCCGGGAGAAGACTCCAGAATTTTTGGGAAGTCCGAAACCGAACCTGAACCGGAACAGAAAAAGTAGAAAAGGGTTCGGTTCGACAAACATGTTCCATTACATTTTTTTCTATACTATAAATGTCAAGATTGGCATTTTCCAATATTTTGCAAGCCTTGGAATACAAAACAGCTTACAAAGAAACATTTTGCTTCTTTCTATAATATTTAAATGGAACTAATAAATAAATACTTTAAAAATACTTGATAACCCCCATTGTCATAGTGATTAGTGCTTCAAACTAAGTCCTATACTTCTAGCACTAAGAAAAAATATCTTATACACAAAGACTTCTGCCAAATTGGCAGTTTTCAGTTTTTGCACTAGTGCTGCCTTTGGAATTCCCGAACAGTCATAGCAATGGACTCTGCCAACTTGCAGAAGATATGCAAAGCCTGCTTATGATAGAACCGGGAGGTTCTTAAAACAACTGTACAGTCGACCATCCTCTTTTGTGTCGTGTGTGTGTCTTGTTTTAAAAGTCTAAATAAATAGACTTAACGGTTGCGCAGTCGACACCGCTTCTGTCAGAAATTAGTCAGCTGTTTGTTGTCACTTACGCTCTCTATATGCACTTGGGAATACGCCCGTCTCGCTCTAACTGTGATTTCCTTTACGGACAATAAGAATCCTGCGGACTATCGATTATCACCACTCAAGATTGGGAGGCAGTGTACATTTATCTCTAATACTCATTGCTCCATGATTGATTGACCTGGAGCCTGCTAAAACGTTCGACGATCCAAGCTCGAATATTATTTTTTCTTAGGGATACTATCAAGCCTCCAAACTTCCATATATGAATAAAATGTTAAAGGGCCGATTTCTCATCTTTTCATAGAGCCATATGTCACATAAACTAACTCATATCTGACACATAGCAGCTATCTGGAAGAAGGGAAATTAGCACTAAGTTTGTTTCAAAATTATTCCTGAACCCCGGCTTGAACCCGAACCTAGGTTCAGCGACCTTCTGAACCCGCTGCGTGAACCCGAACCCAAAAAGATTCGCGGGTTCGAACCCCGGAGTGAACCCCTCCCGATTTTTAGGAGGTTTGCAGCCCTGCTACCCCTCCTTTCCCAAAACCTCCCCAAAACAAAAACTAGTTTAAGACTCCACATTACACAGTCAGAAAAAAATATTAAATGAATGTATGTGAAATATTGGTGTATATTTATTGTAGTTTAGGCCTGAAAAGAGAAACTTGAATTGTTTTTTTCTTTCAACCTGACCTCGAGTCAGAGAACAATACATCTACAATTAGAAAGATCGCCAAATCACAATCGAATTTTAGAAACAATTTTAAAATTAGAAAATAAATTGGATCTAATAATATTTTGCAATAAAAACTGAGAGGCAGTGGTTTGGGGTATTACAGATCAAGCGGATGATACAAAGGTAGAGCCTGTCTATGGCTTGTATCTTTACGCTCTCTGGGATATCTGCCAGAAAAATCTTCAGGGTCATCATCATGAAGGAATATACCCTCAAGCAAATTCCCCGAAAACCAAAGATAACTTTAATCTATTTAGCTTTGAACCACACAACTTTATATTCAGTTCTGTTGTCAATTCCACTTTCACGGTAACATTTCGGAAATGGCATTTATTCGAAAAAGTTTTGTTTGTTGGAAAGTAATTGCCGCTATTAATGCTGTGATCAATTACGAATTTGTTTCGCATTTAAGTCTTTAATTGATTTAAATTACATTTTTTGTTTAATGTGTCTATAATTTGAATGTGCAATCAAAAATGAAAAGTAAAAAGTAAAAGTCAGCCTCTGTTATATACGACTGTTCCACTTTGAATTGCGTTCAATTCACTTTTCAAAAAGTAATGAAATTGAGAACATGCCTGTTTATTTTACTACAATTCTTTTCTTTCAGTCATTTCATTCATTCATTAATTCATTCATTTGAGATCTTTGAATCCCGATTCCTGTTTTTGTGTAACCTTAAATCGCCGGAGACTTTAGTAGAATTTCAGCACTTGTAAAAGAATTTTTAGTTTGAGTAAGGAAAAGTTGTCTTTACCATTTTCTCAGTTGCCAGTGGCAACTTCTCTGCTCCCATTGCCGATCCAAGCAGCATTCACAAGTCAGATTTACTTTTCATTAACGACAAATGAATTTCTGTTCCCCTAATGCACATTATTTTGTTATCTAATATTGCAGCCCCCTGACAGTTCTACTCTATTTTAATCTATGACAAATAATGAATGCCCATTGAGTTCCACTTGAACACTTATCAACTGAGGCAATATATAGTATTAAGTCCAAATATCAACAAATTTACTAAATCTAGTATATAATTATATTAAAAATAGCTTATGTCATGCGACATTGAAAGGCTTGACAATTGATAAGAAAACCCACGGGACACGTTGATTTTGAATGATGCGTCTGGGAAAGTGCAAAAAAGCAACAAACAGGCGTGGGAAAGATATGCAAGTTGTTAACAAGCATATACAAATACATATTTAGATACAAAAGTAATTTACATTCCTAACCTCCATACAAGTTGCCAGCACAATTCTATTATATATATATATGAGTTCCAATTGACTGGCGATCTGTTTGCCAAGTGTGTCAGAGAGGCAAATTGCTGAAAAAGCAATTAGAAAAAAAAAATAACCGTAAGCAAAGTGCAAAACCGCTAGAGACAGAGAAACGAGAGAAAGAAAGAGAAAGACAACTTTTTTCACTTGTCTATCAAAAGTTTTGGGAAAAACTTGGTTAACTTTGGGCTTAACTCGTTTTTGCTTTTTAAGCTCGCGCCAAAATAAAACTACAACAACCAAGAAATGCACATTCAAGGCTATAGCCAAGCCATAACAGCAAAAACAACAACTGCAGCCACAACAAAGTTGCTCTCAAACTGGTTTTCTTCTCATGGGTTTGCTTTCTTTTTTTTTTCTTGCTGTTTAGTCTGTTTTAACTGCAGTGTGGCCAAAAATATGCTAACAGCTTATCAGCAACAATTTTGCAGGAAATGCCCACGCACAAGTTACAAGATACATAAACTGAGAGATACAAATGTTTACATTTTGGGTATTGCAGTTGCATTAATTGAGGTTATGTTTTTTGTTTTGAATGACCTGAACACAGAATGTGAAAAATTAATTTGAGTTACTTTAGGTTTAGAGCTTACAAGTGCTGCGCATTACGTAACCCCCCGGGGTACTTACGCTGAAGGGCAAAGCAAACAAGTTTTTTCATTTGACTTCACTTTTCCACATAGATTTTACACTTTTCTCAGCGTTTAAAATTATCTAGCAAGTTACATGAAAAAACAATCAATACCTAGAAAATTACAATATTTTGCAAGAGGTTCGTGTACTGTGAACCTTCCTTCTTTCTCCTACTAAAATCAGGAAAGCAAAGCGCTTCTGAGGCAGCACAGTTTCGGTTAGGATTAGTGGGTTTCAATTCGATCCAATTGGAACGGAAAGATTTCCCTTATTACAAAAAAACGATAGAAATACTTAGGTTATAGGCCTCCTTATAGCAATTCTTAAATCTTAAATTTGGAAAGTAAATGGAGGTTTATCCCTTTTAAACCACTTAAAAAGTAGCTTAAACTTGAGTAGCAAAGCAATCTCTATTTCAGCGTCTGTTTAAATGTCAGGTAAGAAGGGCTAAGCTAGCGTTGCAAATCTTCTCCTACTGAGAGAAGATGCTAGACGTCTTTATTAACTGAGCAACAGCTTCTACAAGAATCATAATGGTTGATACCAATCCTCGCGGCCTATAAGACAGTGTCCTGTGAGAATTCCAACGAGCAGAGAGGCATTCTGCCTGCTTAGACGAAGTAGCGTCAAAGTGCTTTTCAAATTAAGAGTGTGAATTGGTCTCCTGCGGCTCATCTCTCTAAAGCAGTGGTGCCCAAAAATGCCAAAAATCTATCCCTTGGGATAGGAACTCATAATTCTGCCGGCGTCGCAGCCGACACACGCTTAGAGAGAGAGAATACGTGTGTTCTATAACAGAGTTCCCCAACGATAGCCCCGGGGGCACGAACTTGCTTCCCAATTCTTACCGAATGCTTGCCGAAGTCAACCTTCATTGTGTGTTAGAGAGAGACACAGTCACGTTTTCGCGCTCTCTGCTTGGGGAACCCTGTTCTATAAATAGCATGCTCGGCGGCTGGCTCCCTCACGACGAGTGCTTTCGTCTTTTTCTTCTCTCACGAGGCATTTGTTCGTTTGCTTGTTGCTCATGTTTGACGTCATGACGTTTCGCACACAAGCGCAAAGCTTGATAATGTGAGTTTGGGCACCACTGCTCTAAAGGCACCGTTATAGTACTCTTATCCGGTGGGAGCTGTGCAGTAGTACCCAGTCTAGTCAGGACTTCAATGTTGCGGTGCTCAGGCACCCACACGAAACATATTCTTAAGTGCTGAGCCGTCTCAATCAGAGACTTGCGGCACTCAGTAGGTGTTGTAGCATTGTTAGTGTTACCGTTTCCTTCCTTGACCATGAGTTATTTTTGATGTTAGACGATTCAATGGTCGGGAAGGCTAAAGGATATTTCTATGCTTAGGCCTTGACTGAAAACTCCGCCATCCGCTTGAGTTTTTAATTTTGAGTCATTCAAAGTTATTTAATCGGGGGGTAATCAAATCAAGAACTATATATTTCCTGGTAAAAAGCACAAGTCGTTTTTGTTGGGGATCGAGCTTTTGCTGCTGACATTCGACGGGTGGAGTGTGTCGGAAAAATTACAAACAATTTTCTGCTACCACCCCATCAGGTGAATCAGCTGTCTGTGCCTGTCAAGTTAGCGGCTACGAGATTTCCGATGTTAATTGAAATAACTTCGTCGTAAAATAACTAGTCTCAACGGTTAGCGACTTCGACCCAACTTCGCAGATCAGATTAAAGAACATTACATATTACCCTGACCGTGTTTGAGAGCAGTTATATTGAGAGCAAAACAGTTTTTCTCACTAAAATCCATTTTCCGACCGAACATTTGTATGGCAGCTACAAGAAGTAATTATCCCGATCCGGTCGGTTCCAACATGTTAGCGCGTGCAGTAAAGAAGACTCTGTGCAAAGTTTCAGCTCGATAGCTCCAAAACTGAGGACTAGTTCGCGTAGAAGGAGACAGACGGAAGACGGACAGACGGACAGACGGACGGACGGACAGACGGACAGACGGACAGACGGACGGACAAAGCTTAATCGACTCAGCTCGTCATGCTGATCAAGAATATATATACTTTATGTGGTCGAGATGATTCCTTCTATGCGTTGCAAACTTCTGGGCAAAATTATATTACACTTTTCAAGTGTATAAAAATTGCTCCACACATCCGCAAAAACTAAAAAAATAAAAATAAAAAAAAAAAACCCTGTTTGATAAAATTTGGGTCGTTATTTCCTTTTTGGGCCATTATTTCCTAAATAAAATTTTAAAATAAAATAAGTCCTCAAGAGAAAAAATGAAGTAAGACCGAAAAAACTAATTTTTGCGGCCCTGGTTCATTTTGAAAAGGAAATAAGACGCCAATTTTTAATATGATTTTTGGGTTCTCGTTTAATTTTTATACACTTGAAAAGTTATATTATAATTTAGCCCAAGTGTGCACAAAAAAAAATAAAAAAAGAAAAAAAAATTAATAGTCGCATTAAACTTTGTCTGTCCGTCTGTCTGTTTTACAGGAACTAGTCCCTCAGTTTTGGAGCTATCGAGTTGAAACTTTGCACAGAGTCTTCTTTTACTGCACGCTGCTTATATGTCGGAACCGACCGGATCGGATAACTACTTCTTGTAGCTGCCATACAAATGTTCGGTCGGAAAATGGATTTTTTAGTGGAAAAACTGGGTTGTTCTCAATATTATCAGTCTCAAACACGGTCATGGGTTTAAGTTGATTTGCGAAGTTTGGTCGAAGTCGCAAACCGTTGGCGACAAGCTATTTCAAGTGTATCAAAACTTCGGTACAGACGAATTTAGCTTTGCCATTCTCGTTTTTTCATTAAATTTGCTTAATTTTGGCTATCTAATAAGTGGCTATCTAAAATCTCTCTGATGGTACAAAGGGGTATACATGAATACATAAGAAACCATGACAAACTATGGTAATGCAATTAACTGTAAGTTTTTGCTTCGCATTATAGTAGAAACCACATAAATATAATGATGGAAAAAACTGTCCCGTGCGACATGTCCCGTGCGATAATGCTTAAGCTTAAATTTTGAAAAAACGGTAAAATAATTATAATTAAAGTAATTATTTTTTATTTAATACCATTTTAAAGGGACATCAATGCACTGCATTCTAAAATTTATCGAATTAATAAATTGCCTCAGGATTCGCTGAAATCGGCATTTGAATGGTTTCCAGCGAAAACCACTTCTATTTTTGTCCCGTGCGAATTTCATATCTTTTTGCGATTATCTTAAGAAACCAAAATTTTTTCAAAATCAATCTTTGCACCAATTGTGGCTAATGAATTAGCTATAAATGAAAAAAAATCAGCTTCATTTTTTGACTTTTTTAATTTAAGTACGTACGATTGTCCTGTTCGACGTCATGGAAATGCCCATATACTATAGTCTGTTCAGCATTCACAAGACAGGAAAGGAATAGTTTGAATTCTGGTATTTCCGCGCGACTTGAAAATTTGGATGTGTCACCTTACGAGGGGCGGGATAGAATTTAATATGGCTTCAGACCACTGCATTTTCCACTCCTTACTAATCTAATTATAAAACCTAAATAAAACGCAATTCAAAAAAAAAATTAATCTAATAAAGCAAATTATATTAAAAAGTAGTTGCTTTTTAACAAATAGATTAAATACAAACATTGTGTTCAAAGAGCTATACAATTTTTCCTACTTACTACGATTTTTTGAAAACTGCTGAAGCGCAGCGGGTTCAGCTAGTTCTACATAAGTTGGTCAGATGGGATTTATGGAAAACAATTTCCCATTACACTCGGGTCAAGGCCAACCCCTTAAGCTTCATCAACACATCTTGGAGGCCAATAACACAGGCCAACAAAATGACCAAGGTGCAGCCCTGTTGATTTATAAATATGATAAGTTAATGCTCACTGATTCAAAACTTTGGTTTCAGGTTTAGCTCCATCAGCTCTTGTTTCGAAAATATGGCGGAAAAACGAAAAAGTTGAATTTGGTACTAAGGATTTATGGAGGCCAAACTAGTCATAAATATGTGAGTTTATGAGCTATTTGGCGATAAAGTACATATCAATAAATTTTTAAAAAATCAAAGGCGCTACATAAGTTCAGGGAAGTGTCTAATTTGGCCCAAAGACAAATAAATCATCCCGTTTAAGCTAGCGCGGTTATTGATAATTTTTTTCGCCATCTGAACATATGGCCAACATATGAGCTAATTTTGTGATTTTAATGGCATTCAAATGAGTTTGTTTGGCAAAGTTAGGCCTGCTAAAGAATAAAAATTCATATTTAAATTTATGGGAGGAACACTAGATTGTCTCTAAATCTGTATTAGGAACTGTAAAGAGGCTACTTGATTGGGCATAAAGTGTTGCATGTTTACATGTAGATGATAAATTCTACTTTGAAACAAGTAGCCTTTTCACAGCTCCTATAAATTTTTTCTGACAATCTAGTTTTTCTCCCCTCCCATAAATTTAAATATGTATTTTTCGTCTTAAATAGGCTATACTTTGCCAAATAAACTATTAAAAATGCCATAAAAATCACAAAATTAGATCATATGTTTGGCCATATGCTCAGATGGCGAATATATTAATCCAAGACCCGCGTAGCCTTAGGTCATTATAGGTCTAGTATAACCCGCTAAATATCACCAACTCTTTCTTACTTCAAATCTTAAACAACATTTCTCTTCGTTATTTTCCTTTCATCAAACATTAAGTTTCCAAGTTCATCAGAGTCAATTGGGCACTCATCAGCTCCGTTGGGGGTAGCGAGCGGGTCCTAACCCTTTCAATTAATTAAATGCAATTTTTATTGCACTTGAAGCAATTACAATTTTAGCTTTTTTGTGATTTTATTTCAAAAGACAAGAAGATAAAGTAAAGAAACTTACAACAAAAATTGTTCTAATTTTAGAGTATAGATTTGTAGGTGATTGATTGGATTGGCGGCTACTTTTGGTTCATAAGAGTTGTGATTGATTGGCTCTGGGTGGGATTATGCAGAGTTGCCTAAAAAGCCAAAGAAAAGTACAGCGCACAAATTGCGCAAAATGCTCAAGAATGCCACCAGCAACAACAACAACAAAGGCCAGACCATGGCCAGCTGCAACAGCAGGCAGCACTGACTTCTAATTGCCTTGAAAGGGAGCACCACAACGGCGCAGGCGAATGGATATGCATGTATGTATGTGTCAGCGTTTGTGTGTGTGTGTGTGTGGGGGGGGGAATATATAAGACAAAAATGGACCAACTTGGTTTGCCAATAGGAATTGGGGTTTGACAAGCACTGAACACTAACGGGGCATTGGCATTGGGCTATTTAATTCAATTGTCTTTTAAATTGCTCATAAATTAATTGTCTTTGCAATGACTGCAAAACTGTCCGCCTAACGGGTTGCTTAATGAGCGAGCAAAAGTCAAATGCCAAAGCGGAATGCGGTTTAAAAATAAACCAAACCCAGAGTTGGCCACCAAGCCAAAACGTGCTTTGGCTAAGACCCTATTTAGCCTAGTTTATGAGCAAAGACACTAAACGAGAGAGAGAGAGAGGCAGAGCCTGGCTTTAATGACGTCGCACCTGTAAACTGTTTCGTTCCCCCTCTCTCTCTCTCTCTCTCTTATGCTAATTCTCAGCTCTGTGACAGCATTGCAATTTTTTTTATGACTTGGCTGCACGCAATGGAATGCCCTTTTGCACAGTTTGACCAGCACTGGACCATTAAAGATTATGCAAGAATAAGTGGAGGGAGGGAGGGAGGCGGGATTTATGACGATTCTTACCTTTAACAGCCTCGTAGTATCCCAAATCCAGCGTGAATGATTTATGTTAATATCCTGGTATACAATTATCTCCTTCTCTTTGATATTTATTTATTTTTCACTTTACTTGCTTTTTTTACGATCTTTCTCTATTTTTCCCAATGGAGGAGGCTGAAAGACGCGTAAGCCACGAAAGAAGAAAAACCGGAAAGTTGTTGTTTTAGGTTCTTGTTGTTGTTGTGGTTTGAAGAGCAGAGAGAAGAAGAAAAAAAAACGAAATCTCAACCAGAATTGTATTTACAAAAGAAATTCCAGTTATGTTTTTTTGATGCTGTTTTAATTTATGCCAAAGAATTTTTGTCACTTGTTGCGCTTGGGCCTGACCTTATTAACACAAACACACACAAATGAAAACCCGATCTGTGGGTTTTTTTTTTTTTTTTTTTGGGCCAGCAATTAGAACTAGCCGGCGCGCAACAGCAAAAACAACAACAACAACAAGAAGAGCTCGATTCTTTTTTTCTAATTAGGCTTCGCCAAACAGCAAGAACAACAGGTAAGACGCAAAAACAAAGCTACGCTTATACAAAAATTATTACTTTAGTTATTATGTTGATTTGCACGACGCTCGCGGTTTAGTTGTTTTGTTTGCTTGGCACTTTTACGGTTAAAATTTGTGTTTGCGTTGCGCGCTCATTTTCCACCCACGTCTTGTCAATTCACGATCTTGCTGCAGACTGACCAGCTGGATTGAATTTTCAACATAATGTGCTAAATAATACCAAATGCGTTATTTGAATGCGGGGGGAATTGATTTGAGACAGCACTGAGGCTAGGTTTACACTGGGGCACAGGGCGTCACAGACAACACTGTCACAGTGTGCCCCAAAGCAAACATGTCATATTCGGGGTGCCACAGAAACCTCTCCAACCAAATTCCAATTGAGTTCCAATTCTTAGGTGCCACGGAAATTTCTTTTGATTGATTTTATTTATCAAAGATTTGGATATTCCCCACAAAAAAATTTTGACAAGCAACTTTAATTTTGGAAATGTAACTAACATTACACCGGCCAACAAAGTGACCACTTTTGTGAGGTCCAGCCCTGTTTGTATTAAATTCTGATCCAGTTTTGTGCACTGATTCCAAAACTGGTGTCGGTTTCTCTCCATCAGCTCTTGGTTTCAAGGGATCGCGGAAAAACAATTTTGCTGTTTTTGGCTTTTAAAAAATTATGGAGGTTACACCCGGCAACAATATCTGTATTTATGGCCTCTATGCGACAGTATACTGAGGTCGCCTAAAAAATCAATAAAGCATCATCAGGAAACCAAAAGCGCCTAAATTGGCCTTTGAAATTTTCATCAAATTATAGCAAATTTTAAATTATACTGCTAAAGCGTTTTAGGTGGTTGAATTTTAGTTGATCCACGTTTTGGATGTAGCCCAATTTGTTCCTAATTTCACAAAATTTTTTCCATATAAAATCTTGTCGATGGACAAATTACAGGCGGTTAATCCCGAAAAAACTTGAATTAAATTTTTATGGCAAAGGATATTACTAGATTAAAAAATTTAGTGTATAGGAAATTTTAAAGAGACTACTTGGGCTAACATAGACCTTACATTAATTGTCATGCAAATAGTAGAATAGCATTCAATCAGTATTAGATTAAAACAATTTTGTTAAGCCACAAAAGTTCATAAATGGATTTTTGCTCCGGGATATCTTGAAAACAAGAGCTGATGGAGAAGAAACTTTTGAGACCAGTTTTGGAATCAAGAATGCAACAAAACTGAATCAGGAATTGTCATCAATAAGGCTGGACCAAAATAGCTGTTGGCCAGTGTTAATTTTCGGGATGTGATCAATTAATTATTAAATTAGTTTAAACGAGTGAAATTCGCGGGGTTTAGTTTATTTATTCGCGAAAAACAACCAAAGTCTATCCATGTTAAACAAAACCCATGTGGCGGTCCTGGTTCATCCTAGCTCCAATCACAGATCCAGTTCATCTATCTTGTTCAGCGATGGCCAGCGAGAGCGAGGCCAAAAAGTGAGATAGTATTGGTGTGCGCAAATAAAGCGCCGAGAATTTGCTTTGACCTAATCGCTTCGAACTCTGTCGAGCGAATGACGCCTTTCTGCTCTTTTGGTCTCAGCTTCGGTAAGCGCTCGGGTCGTGTACATGTGAATAGCGAAATGTTTTCGGCCCCGGGAAGGCACCAAGGGCCATCGCTGATCTAGTTCACATTTCTCTAACAACAGTGGGGAAAGTACTCTTCCCTGAGGGCATCCTCAAGTTGTGGTAACTGTGATGGGTTTTCCATCTTCCACTACAGAGGCTTTCCGGCATCATAGAAGTCAATCTATCCATCTGCCAATGTTAGGGTTTATTTCTCTTCTTATAAGAAAATTCTTGACAAAGATCCACTTCCTTATCTTCTATTGTTTTCTCGAGCATCTTCCCTAGCTGATACAGCTGTATCAACTCCGCTCTGATCAAGAATATATGTTCTTCATGTGGTCAGAGATGCTTCTATGCGTTGCAAACATACGGACAATTTGAATATACCCTCTCCAAGGGTATAACAAAATAAATTGATTCAAATCATTGTTCTGTCTATTTGTTTTTTTTTTGAAAATGTATTAATAACAGATCCTTGGGATGCCTCATTAAGATCAATTGGATATTTCAACAGATCCATGGTCTTTAAGATTAAATGGTTTTGAAGTGTGGAAATACCAAATGAATATTTCATAAAGATCCCATTGATATGAATAAAGAATACACTTAAGAGTTTAAACGGATCGTTGTTAAAGATCTTATAGATATTTTTATATTTTTTTTTTCAAAATTAAATCGACTTCGAAAAGATTGAATGGATACCAAAAAATCATCCAGAGTATCATCAAAAACGATTTCTGTGCGAGCTTTTACAAATAGAAAGCTATTTTTCTGTGTCGAGCTGCTAAATGCTGCTGAGCTGCTGCAGCCTTGTTTAGAATTCCCCTTCCTTTACGCATGGCTATACCATGGGCCCTTCTCATCAAGGCTTCACCAATCTTTTTTCAAATTGCATTCGCGCTGATTTCCAAACCTCCCTTGATTTGTTAGGATATTATAGCATTAATAATTAAAAATACTTTATTTATTTATTTACTTTTAGTTTCAATGGTTTGTGGTACTGGAGCAATACTATAGCCGCACCTTGTTTTTTCAGTGTACGCATAGAAAGAGTAGAGGTAGAAAAACTTTGCGATTACCGTTTGAAAGAGCGTTAAAAATGAGAGAAAATAAATGACAAACATCAACACTCTCAGTGCAAAAATTAACCGTTATGTTTCATTTTCGTTTTGTGAGAGGTGCACTACTATAGCCGCACAATTTTATTTCTTATTCTGTGTTTGCTGGCGGCGAACTTTTTTGGCGTACACTTGGTTGAGTAACTATTTGTAATAAATTCGTAAATATGCCAAGTGGGCCAGTGCTGTCAGATGTCGAGAAATGCCAATTTCTGGCGCTTAAAAGTGAGAATTGCTCATTTCGTGAAATTGTCTAAAGAATTGGTCGCTCCGACAAAGTTGTGCGAAATTTTTGTAAAAACCGAATTGAATATGGAAAAAAAACACGGAGGACGTAAGCCGAAGATAAGTCAGCGTGACCAGCGCCGATTAGTGAGTGCTGAAAGCAATTCATAAAAGACCGCTAATGCGTTAGCGGCTGAATGTGGCCTAAAAGTGCCTCGCTGGGCCGTTGCACGGCCTTTAATGAAATCTGAAAACATAGTGCTACGAATATTTAAGGTGGCAGCAAGGTTACTGGATCGCCATAAAGAAGCCCGGATGAAATTCGCCAGAGATAACATGGGAACTGACTGGTCAAAAATAAAAAGTTTTTATAGAGCAATGCAAATATTAATTTATCTTTCTAGATCATTTTCTCGGATGGGAAACAGTTTAATTTGGACGGTCCTGATGGGTTTTCGCACTATTGGAGGGATTTGAGGAAGAAACCCCTGTAATTTTCTATGAGAAGTTTTGGAGGAGGATCATTAATGGTTTGGGCTGCGTTCTGCGAGTGTGGATGATTGGAGCTGGCATTTCCAAGCACTCATATCAACTCAAGGGAGTACGAGGACATTTTGCAAATGAATTTATTGCCTTTTCTTTGCGGTCGAAAGCGTCAAAAGTTCATTTTCCAACAGGACAACGCATAAATGCACGGCTTGAATGCAATAATGTTCGGTTTTTGGAGTGGCCCGCGTGCTCCCCGGACATGAATCCGATAGAAAACCTGTGAGCGTTGCTGGTCCGAAGGATTTATGCTCAAAGCCCTAAGTACAATAGTACTAAGGACCTCAAATTGGCAATAATTAAGGCATGAGAAGAACTGTCCCTTAGTGATTTAAAAAACCTCGTAGACAGTATGCCGAATAGGATCTATGAGTTAATTAGTGTTAAAGGAGGTTACACTCATTATTAAAGTACACAAAGCTCCGTCAAAATAGGAAAGAACCTTTCCGAACCATTTGATACCAAATTTACAAGGGAGTTTTGGCAGGGCGATACCTTATTACGTTTTAAAAAGTGGCTTCTTGAATCTACAAAATGAAATCGGAATATATACTGCATGTTTGTCACGGATTGCCCACAATGCCAACAGAACGGGCGTCCTTTATTTATAAGGATCTTAAAATGCTACTCGCATATGCCGATGATATCCGTACATCATACAGGCAAAAACAATTTCGGGCGGTAAGCAGGGCGTTTTCAGAGATTGAGAGGCAGTCCGAACTGATGGGTCTAGCGGTGAATGAGGACAAGACGAAATACCTTGTATCCGCGTCTTGGACAATCTGTTACAATGGGAGAATACAACTTTAAAGTTGTAGAGGATTTTGTTTACCTCGGAACGACGATAACCAGCGACAACAACATCAGTCTGGAAATCCGACGAAGGATCACTCTTGCAAACCGATGCTACTACGGGCTAAGTGGGAGCTCAAGTGTAGAGACCTCAAGCGAGGGACAAAAATTAGCCCTATACAAGTCGCTTATCATCCCAGTCCTGCAATACGGCGCAGAAGCATGGACAATGACAGCAGCGGATGAAGCGGCAATTGGCGTGTTTGAACGAAAGATTCTTCGGAGGATTTATGGACCTTTAAAAGTTGGCCATGATTTCCGCATTCGAACTGTATGAGCTCTATGGGGACACCTGTCTGGTCAAGCGCATAAAGCAACAGCGGCTGCGCTGGTTAGGACATGTCACCAGGATGGACGAAGAGCTCCAGTAAGGAGAGCTTTTATTCGAAGGCGGCTGACTACGGAGGAAGAGGCAAGCAGGGGAGACCTCGACTTAGATGGGATGACCAGGTTAGGGGCAGACCTTGCCAAACTTGGTGTGACCAACTGGTCCCAGCTCGCACGGAGCAGAAGCGACTGGCGGACATTGGTGGCAGCGGCCGAGACCGTCGAACGGTTGTGATGCATGCATCGGGCCAATCAAGAAGAGAAGAAGATTTAATTTAGTGAAGTGCGGCTATAGAAGTGCACTCACAAAACGAAAATATAACATAACGGTTAAGTTTTGCACTGAGAGTGTTGATGTTTTTTTACACTTTGAAAAGTGTATTATAATTTTACGTGCATAGAAGGAATCATCTCCGACCACATAAAGTATATATATTCCTGATCAGCATGACGAGCTGAGTCGATTAAGCTTTGTCCGTCCGTCTGTCCGTCTGTCTGTTTCTACGCGAACTAGTCCCTCAGTTTTGGAGCTATCGAGCTGAAACTTTGCACAGAGTCTTCTTTTTACTGCACGCTGCAAAATATGTCGGAACCGACCGGATCGGAAGACTACTTCTTGTAGCTGCCATACAAATGTTCGGTCGGAAAATGGGTTTTAGTAAGAAAAACTGTTTTGCTCTCAATATAACTGCTCTCAAACACGGTCATGGGTAATATGTAATGTTTTTAAGCTGATTTGCAGTTGGTCGAAGTCGCTAACCGTTGAGACAAGCTATTTCAAGTGTATCAAAACTTCGGTACAGACGAAGTTAGCTTTGCCTTCTCGTTTCATTTAGTTTCCCCCACGGTTGCTACAGAGAATACATTAGATATTCTGTCTGTTCGTTTTCGATTGTAAATTTAACGTGCTAGTATATTATTAAATGCTACTTGAAGTTTTTTTTTTGGCTCTCTGTATCACAATTGTTAAAGACTTCAACTCCATAAAAAAAAGAACAGACGTTAGAAAAGTTTTGGCTACCAGCAACCGAATTCTGACTGGAAGAAAGTTCATGATCAGATATTGATTTCTTAGGATTCCGTACATTTTGCCTGTGGCTCTGATAATATGATCTTTCCATGTTAGAGATGTATTAAATGTAAAACCTAAGTGTTATTAATTGTTAGCCTTGGCAAGTTGTCAGTCCTAACATTTTTGTTGCTGATGACCAAACATTTTGACTTGCTTGGGTTTAGTCCAAGCCCATTTCTTTCAGCCCAATCACGTATTTTATCTAATTCACTATTGCACACTTGGACACATTCATTAATTTTACACAAAGGTCTACTAACATATAACTGAACATCGTCTGCATACATATGAACATTACACTTTGACAATACACTTGGCAGGTCATTGACATATATTGAGAACAAAAGAGGTCCAAGCACCGATCCCTGCGGGACACCGCGTTGTATAGGCAAGAATAGTGACGATTCTTTATGTGTGACTACAGATTGTCGCCGATTCGTCAGATATGACTGCAGAAATTTTACAGCTGTGTTTGAGAACATATACAATTGCTTAAGTTTAGTACACAGAATTTCGTGGTTAACCGTGTCAAATGCTTTACTATAGTCCAAGAGAGTCAGAAATGTTATATTGCCATTGTCAACCTGAGAACGAATATCTTCCGTAATGTTTATTATAGCCGTCGTACAGCTTCTACCTTTCCTAAACCCTGATTGATTATCATTAAAGAAATGTTCAGAGATCATAAAGGTATTTATTTGTTTTGCCATTAGGTTTTCAAGGACTTTTGATAAGAAAGGCAATATCGAAATTGGTCTATACTCATTGGAAGATTTTGGGATAGGAATAATTTTGGCAGCTTTCCATTGATCAGGAAATGTGGATGTTGTTAGGGCAGTATTGAAAGTGTACGTTTGGGAAGAATAATTTTCAAAAAATTCAATCAAAACCGGTAGCATTTGATTTGATTTTCACTATCGATTCTAGGACATCACATTGATTAACACACATAAAACTAAATCTATTATCACAGGTTTTAAAAGGTTGACTATTCAGGTACGTGTTATGTTTTACATCAGGTACGTGGGATCTTAGCAAATATACTATTTAGTTCGTTAGTGTTAACTTCAATATTATGATGGCATTTGGACTTGCCAGCACCAAGATCTTTTAAAAGTGACCATGTTTGTGTACTTGTCCCAGTATTTTTAAACTTATTACAATAATAGTCTTTCTTAGAAGAGTTAATGAGGGCAGTCACTGTTTTTCAATAATTTAAAGTCATTATAATGCTGTTGTGTCTTGAAGCGCTTCCATTTAGCATATGCTTTGTCACGAAGTCCAATATGTTTTTGGGCTACGTCGAAGTGGAACGAATTTATTATAAAGTGAGACTATATTAACAGTAAGAAATTTAAGTTGAGAGTCAACAGTAGGAAGGTGATAAATATGATTCCAATCACACAAACATAGATCAACACTTAACAATTCATGGTCAACACGCTTAAAGTCTCGATATTCAACTCGATTGTCATTGTAGTCGAAACATAAATCATAAGACATAAACAAGACGTCATGTTTGGAAAAAAAAAAAAAATAAAGTCATAAAGTTGAACTCTGTCAAAGTCGCTTACATAGAAGACATCTAAAAGTGTATTACAAGTGTCAGTGAAGTGCGTTGGTATATAACTATTTACAATTTCTAATCCAAGAGACTTCATATTATTTACTAAATGGCTTTCTCGCAAAATGTTGGAGTTCATGTCTCCTGTTAAGAATATTTCATTAAAATTTAATATGAGTGTGGACACAAGGTCAATTAATTCAGCAAATTCGGTGTTGCGGTTCGGTCTGTATATACAGCCGATGAGAAGGTTTTTATTATATCTCTTATTACAAATTTTGACAAAAAGCCATTCCATTGCACTACCCATCGATTGTTTATATACTACTCCAGAATTGAGACATTTATTAACATAAATAGCAACTCCACCAGCATGGTCTTCCGGTAAGAACGACACATAACATAATTATCACACGTAAAGGACAAGTCACTAATAAGAAAATGAAATCTGTCCAAGTTCTGTGGCACCGACGAATTTTTCGAAGGATTTACAAACCAACCGTCGGCAAAATCTCTAGAGATGTGATAGAAATGGCCGCAGACTTTCGCTTGTTCAGTTTGATATATGTCAAATCCACAAGCTCTTTTATGGACGTTCTTTATGGTACGCATTTGTATTTGCAAAGTCAGCTGCTTTTTCCCATTTGTTATAGCATTAGATGGGTTGTGCTTGCATTGCCTACCGGGCGTCCGTGCCGATTAAGCGGCACAACTAAACTATCGATATTTCCAATGTGAGTGTTTTTTAGTTTCTTAGCTACGGTCACACTGGCACATTGTTTGTATTTTGTAGTTCTTTTCTCCGGCTTCCTCCCCAAAAATGTTTGATAAACTATTATTGGTTTTAATACTTGTTGGCAATTGCCATCATTTGCTCGCCAATCAAAATAAATCCTGCGTCCATCTTCTGCATGAATTAGGCAACGGGCAGAAAGATTTTGTTATATGTACCACATCCAAATCTGTCCCCGTAAGGTTATGTGTAGGATGCAAGGAGCAGTACGAAAACATGATTGACCACTATGATCTTTTGATGGCAACAGCAAATTGTTCTAAAATCTATCTCGACACAGATCGCATCAACATTGTCTCGTCCACCCAGGGGGCGCTCACAGGTCTCTGGCAGAAAGCCAATTGTGCAGGTAAGGCTTTATATTGCTTTACTTATGTATTTTTGTCTAAATATCCTTTGCTCTTGCAGACTGCTCTAAAGGAAACAATAGCCAATCATATGACGAATTGTGGACCACATTTGATGGATGTTTAAGTCTTAACCGTGGCTCTGAATGCACCCAATGCCAGAAAGACTATATAATTTTGAATGACTTCTATTTGAAAATGGACAAGGAAAGCCAGGGACAAGTGTGCTTTGATCTTCAGGATAGTGTAAGTCAAAGCTTCATTTTGGTAATATAAAATAACTAATCTTTTACTTGGTACAGATGAATCGTACCCGTTCGAAATGGTCCAAGGAACTAAAATGCTGTCAGCGTGAGGTTAAATTGACTGTCTTTCTTGTCACAGTGGCGTTGGTGGTGGTTCTACCCATGATCCTGTTCTACAGTACAAGTTTCATTCTAAGCAAACGACGTGAGGCTGCTCATGGTGTGCTCAATCAGCAGACACCCGAACTGGATGCTCCCGCATCCACTTCAGCTCTAATTACGGCAGCGATTTTGTCCACGGCCACACAACCAGCTGAAGCTGAAGTGTCAGCCAGAACAGAGAAAATTGCACAAGTGCTAAGGAATGCAGCTGTTAATCCATTGGACACAGATACCAGCAGTGATGAGGAGCCTCTGGTCAAGACAAAAACGAACTGAAATACCAAAATATATATTAAGGCCTTGGTCAGCTTATATTGAGCTTATGCACATCTATTTTAAGGGAAAGTCCCTGTTTATATATTATTTTTATTCAATTTGTGATATTAAAATCAAATCGAATGACTCATGAAAAATGTAAATTCTAGTTCTGTGAAGAACAAGAATCAAAGATCACAAAAAACGATTAGAGATGTTTTTTTTTCTTTCGGTGTCCGTGGACACAGAGGTCAGAGGGGTGTCGTAGGTTAAGGCGTCTTAGAATGTTTGTAGCCAATTTAGAGGCAAGTCTGTTGGTGTGGACCACCAGTCGGTCATGATACCTGCCGGTATGCATATTGATTTGGGCGCATAATGGCAAAACATCCAGATCGCGATATAAATTTGTATGTCTGACATACCATGGTGCGTCCGCGATACGCTGAAGTACTCGGCTTATAGAAGATTCTAGTTTCTTGAGTGTAGTGGAGCATGCTGTACCCCCAGGTCCTGGAAGGCATGATAATAGACTTGTAGACAAGGATTTTGCACCGGAACGAAAGTTCGCTTTGAGGTTTGAGAAGCCAATCGAGGTCCTTGGCCTTAGCTGCCACTGTAGCTGCTGCTCGTACCACATGCGCTTTCCAGGTGAGACGCCGGTCCAGAGTCACACCAAGGTATTTAACAGAAGATTTCGAATACAGGATACGGATTACGATGAATGGCAATGTTCCAGCGGTTCGCCAAACGACAAAATCCATACAGGAACTGTTGCTCTTTTGCGGCTATTGCTAGAGTCAAGAAAACGTCACCCTAGGAGAAAAGAGCATATCAGGAGATATTGTGCTGGCGGGAGGAGGGACTTAAGCTTAAAAAGCAGGCCCTCGTGCCCAGCCTTATATCCAGAAAGACTGCAGAGCAATATTGAAGGATCTCAAATGCTTTTAAAATGTGGTTTGTGAGTCGATGGACCTATATTCTTTCAAATATTTTGAAGAAAGTTGGCAGTAGACTCAGTGGCGAAGAAATCGCTCCTAGGGAAAGCATATTTCCAACGATTTCTGTATGCTGCCAGGTGCCTTAGTTCGTTCCAACTCAGTCTGGTTTCTGCATGGATTGTGCGCATCCAAGTCTGCCGGGGTCGACCTCTCTGCCGGCTGCCTTGTGGGTTCCATTGTAGAGCCATCCTCGCGATGTTTACATCTTTCCTACGTAAAGTGCGTCCAATCCAGTTCCATTTACGTCCCTTTATCTCAGTCGCGATGGGATCGTTTCTAGAATACTCCAGGAGGTTTTCATATGTGATTGTGAGAGGCCAGAATATACGGCAAATTTGTTCTCAAACATTTATTCCCAAAAGTTTGTAGTTTTCCGCTTATAAAGGGTGATTTTTTAGCTATTATCTTTTTGGCAACACTGGTTTAAACAGCTCACGCACGTTTCGTGTTTTGTTTCACTGTCAAACATCTTCAGTTTGATCTATAATTTAACCATGAATCGTCTTACAAACGAACAACGCTTACAAATTAATGAATTTTATTATCAAAATGCTTGCTCTGTTAAGAAAGTTCATCGCGCGCTATGGTTCCATACGTAAGCAATTTGATCAAAAATATCCAAAAAGATTCCTAAGTTTGCCTATTTAGTAGATTTTTCATCAAAATTTGGGCAAATTTTTTGCCTGTGGGACCTTAGCTTTAGTTTTAGAGATATTGATTTTGAGGCCAGCTGTGCGGGCATTTCGTTCCAGGGCCTTGAGCTTCGCTGAGACCCCTTCTATGGGTGATGAAGCAGATGTCGTCAGCGTAGTCTAGGTCACATAAAGTTTGGTTGATTCTCCACTGGATACCGTTCCGCGCCTCGTTATTTGTGCGTTTGAGGACATTGTCGAGGACAACTATAAACAGGGGAGGTGACAGAACGCATCCTTGCCGCACGCCGTTGTTTACGGCAAAGCTAGCGCTGTTGCTGCCTTTCCAGCGAACGGTGAGATTTGCGTATTCATATAACGCCGTTATCAGCTTTATGATACCGTCCGGAGATATCGCAGTTCTGAAGAGAGCTCCATATGGCCTCCCTTTCGATGGTGTCAAATGCTCGCTTGAAATGCACAAACAGTAAATAGAGTGGGCACCTCCATTCCGTGGACTGCTCCACAATTATGCGCAAGGTGTTAATATGGTCTACACAGGATCGGTTGGGTATGAAACCATTTTGCTCTCGTCTGAGCAGGCCATTTAGCACGGTTGATATTCTGTCCAGGATTATAAATGCCTCGATTTTTTGGATGGAGTTGAGAAGAGTAATACCTCGCCAGTTTTTACAGTGACTTAAGTCACCTTTTTTGGGAATGGTGATAATAACACCTTCTTTCCACTCAGGAGTTATTGTTGCAGATATACAAGCATTCTGAATGATGGGTTGCAGAACCCGTGATATAATGCTGGTACCAGCTTTCAAAAGATCAGCTGGGAGCTCGTCCGGACCAGCAGCCTTGTTATTCTTAAGCTTACTTATGGCTAAGCTTATTTTAGTTACGGTGGGTGGGTCTGTGCGAATGCTTCTATTTGGGTTCCGTCTATGTGAGGGAGGGTTTTGGGCTGCCGGGTTTTCTGCTGCGATACGGTCCCCTTTGAAGAATTCTCTCCATCGGGAGAGTTGGTCAGAGACAGCGGTAATACTACTTCCATCCTGGGACCTGATGGGCGGTATGTGGTCCTTAGTACTTGCTAACTTTTTGATGGCTTTGTAGACACCACGAAGATTGCCACTCCTCGTACATTTTTCCGCTTGGTTGGCTATATTTTCCGCGAAGGAACGTTTGTCCTTCTTTTTACATTTTTCCTGACTTGACGGTGCTTTTCATTATATGCATTTCGTAGACTATCACGGTCATGGCAAGAGGAGGCGTTGAGATGGGATTTCAGTTGCCTTCGTTCCCAATGTGTTGCATGTCGTCGCTATCGTTTGCGTCTGCTTTAATGTCGTCCCAGGGTGGAATCTGCAGCTTGCTGACATGCCTTCAGTACTTGCTCCCAGGTAGGTTGGTTTTCCAGATAGTCTATGTTTGCAGTTAGTGTAATATATAGTACAGTATTAAATAATAGTATAAATAGTATAACTTTATAGAAAGGAACACTAGTTCCTGCCTTCTCTCAGAAAATTAGTAAAAATTTTCCTTCGATACATCGCGAATAATAAAGAATTTTCATGCAATACAATCGCGGTGTACATGGTTGGTTTCATTTAAAAAAAATACAAAATTAAAGTTTTGCACAAAAATATGTACAAGCTATTCATCTGATGATGAAGCTAAAACTATTGTTTTATACGATAAACTGATCAAATAGTTCCCTGATTTGGCGTATTTAAGTCAAACTTTCATAAAAATATGGCAAATTTTTTGCCTGTGAGAACTTAACTCCAGTTCGATGTTTATAGTTTGAGCGAACTGTAGATAAATAATTTCAAAATATGTAGCGCGATTAAAAACAAATTTTGCCTGCGCCGCTTTTTTTTCCCATACTTTACCTAAAATTTTTTTCTTCATTGACAACATTCGTTGAAATATTTTATGTTTGCAGTCTGGGTTTTGAAATTCCCTTGTGGAAACAGAGTTTGTTTAAAATTTCTTAAAATATTGCTCTTTTCTACGTTCAAATGTGGCAGTTCGCTCTTTACATCCCGCGAGATTTATTTTATGTTTTGTGTGGGTGTGAGTTTATGAAAAAACCTTTGTCAGCAAAAATTATTTAAACTGGCCCGCACTTAAAACATTTTTTAGACAGTAAAAAACATTTGTGCTCAAACTAAAATTTTAAAAGTTTGATTTAAAGATAAAGATTTAACCCCGGCTGACAGCCGCAACTTTATTTTTGAACTAGTGGGGTACCTATACTAGGCGATTACCCTATATTCTTGGGGTAATTCGTTCAAAAATGTATTTTTAATTATTTATTTGATATTTGACGAAAAGCTAATGCATATTTTTGTATATTTTGTAAGCCATAGATGAGACATGCATACATTGCGCCAAACTATTGCTGACGGCCACAAAGAAAAGAGAGCGAACGAGAAAGAGTGAGTGCAGCTAACCAAAATCTTTACCCTCCTCATCTTTCCATACACATATCCATGTGAAATTACACTGGATGCTGGCTAGTTTAGCCGATCCAAAAATGTACCACTTTAAATTGGGCATCAGCTAATTCTAATTTTTTCTTTAACCTTAGGTTCTATGTGGATTTAATGTTAATTTGAAATCAAAAATAACTCAAAATTGACCAAACTAGTCTGTTCGAGAATGATGCTTACCTATCCGCAATATTTCTTGATCCGAGATTGATGTGTCTTTATCTGCTGAGCAGAAATTTAACTGTATTAAATTGTTGGACAACCATAATTTGATTGATTTATTAGGGGAAAACAGTCCACATCCAAGTTGGTCGGAAATTTATAGCAGTTCCAATTAAAAACAATCTGACATCTTCATTGAAAACATGGCTTGACAGAGGACACATATTGGAACGGTCGAAAAAAATGAAACAATATTTCCAGATCTTTTTAAATTATCAAAAGTTTTGCTAGCAGAACCACCCACACAAAAAGGTATTGAGCGTTTGTTTTCAGGAGTAGAATTTATAATGAATCCCCGCTTTTGTCTGCATGAATTGTAAAGTTTATATTTAATAACTGTAACCGTAACCAAAACCCGAAACAGAATTAGGTTAATAACTGTAACCAGTACCGTAACCGATATTCCACAACCGTAATATAACCGTAACCGGAAAAAAACGATCGGCCAAAACAGTAACCGTAACCCAAACCATTATTCGTTTCGGTTTTAATCTCTGGTTTTGAGAGATCCTTGCCCTTCTATTGTTTGGTTTTTCAAATATTTTCGAGAAATGGAATTCAGAACATTTTTGAATAGCAAACAATGATTAATTAGGGAGATCGCATAGCTTAATCCAATCTCAGAGATGAAGTGTTGACCAACTTCCAACTTTACTAAAGCGCATGCACCTAATTTAGACGTATTTTGAGAAGCAAATTAGATATAATCGGGAGTGACACCGAAATCACTACAGATTTTGCAATAAGCGCTTGCATTTCCAATTTAAATTGTATAACTTTATATAAAGTAAATTGTATATCTTCGGTTGCTAGATCAAATGGTGAATTTGGGCGATTTGCAACCAAATGCTTTGAACAGTCGGCTTCGAAATGTTTTTAATATTGACTAAGCTAAAATGATTTCTTGACTTCGACTACGGAAACAATTAATTTCAACTGAAAATTATTATATATTAATTACCGAACCGAAAAGAACCTAAACGACTAGACTGCAAAGCTGGCACTTAGTTTTGGGAACTTTTAATTTTAAAGTAATTTGGTTAAATCGTATCCATTCAAAAAAAGAGTATGCCTTGTAAAATCTATTGTATTGTGATATAGAAAATGCGAAAAATTTTGCATCCTATATTCTTAGATCCTCATTATAAAGTAGTAATAATCCTTGAACAAAAAGCTTTGAACAAGGCTGCAAACATCTGAAATTCTGAAGAAGGTTCAGTATGGGGACTCAAAAAATTTGAAAGTGTTAGTTTCGCTTCTCAACCTGCTTCATTTACTTATCGAACCTAAGGTTATGTTTCGAAGCTTGGATCATGAATTCTGATATCGTTGGGATATTTTATGATTAATTAAACATTAGTAATCATTTATTACCAGGGCTTATAAATGTGATTGTACTTTATAATTAAGAGCGTGCCGTATCTTCTATGTAGATCAATAAATGAATTTGTTTTGCCATTTAACAAGTTGACCATATTTCCTTCTAGAAGCCGTAATATGCAAACTGGATATCATTTTGAAAAGATAGTGCTCCGATTCAGCACTATAAAATAATTTTTAAACGCTAAACATATTGTGAAAATTTTAAAAGATCTGGAAAACTGCCTGAAGATAGATGGGGAGGAAGGAAGTGGAAGGCAAGGTTCGGGTCCAGGTTCCGTAGGTTAAAAATTTAATGGTAAGAAACATCATAATTTTCGTGATAAAGAAGATGAAAACTAGACAAAGATTCCACATTTGCCTTTGAGAAGGGCAAGTAAGAGTAGAATGTTTGTATACCGAAATAAAAAACAATTTACCCGTACGGAACCGAATTCGAAATAATATCAAAACCAAAACAGAAGCTCTTACCGAAACATACGTACCAGAATCAGAGCCGGAATACGATTCGGTTTAATTTCCTGAAAATGATTGTTAATAGTCGCTTTGTAACATTTGACCATTGAATATTTAGTTTGTTCAGTTCATTTGACCAGGGATCGTAAATAAGAGTTATGAGTTTGAAAAAATCGAACCTGAAAAAAATTTTCTACATTAATGGGAAAATCTTAGATATACTAATTCAGGATGCAGTATCCTCGTTAACAAGATAAATTTTTATTTTTAATTTTTATAAAAAAATTAAAAATTCAAACTCTTATTAATCGATCAAAATAAAAAAATCATAAAATAAAAGTTATTTTTCAATTTTGTAAAATAAATTAAAAGTTATTTTCAATTTTATAAAAAAATCTAAAAACTAAAAGTTATTTTTCAATTTTTATAAAAAGCTCAAAACAAAAATTATTTTCAATTTTTATTAAAAACTCCAAAAATAAGAGTTATTTTTCAATTTTTAAATCAAAAATAAAGAGTTATGAGTAAAGAAATAATGTAAATAGCTAAGAACCTGTAAAATAGAAACATACAGGTAGAATCTGGGACGGAAGCGGTCGCCGATGAAGACTGGGAAACCTCACTTACAAATACCGACGTGCGCGTCAAAGTTTTGAACAACCGTCGCAAGATGTTTAATAGAATGTTAAATTACAAAATCTGTGCTCTTGATTCCCAAAGAACTGAGTGACGGAAATAAGACTCTATCCTGACCGCCCTACACCCAGATGTGCCCCGCTTTTTGTTTCCTCGCCTGAAAAGGCCGATAAAAGGCAAGCATTTTGAGGCGACAGAGGGAATCCAAGCAGCATGCCCCGCGGCTCTCAAGGCTATCCTAGAGAATGCCTTCCGTGACGCCTTTAATGCTTGGAAATCGCGCTGGCGCCGCTGCATCGACACAGAATAAGCCTATTTGGAAAGTTTTTAAAGAATTGTAACGATTGGCTCAATAAATTTTTTTTTAAATCGACCCAGTGCTATTACTTTCCCCGACAAACCCTGTTTATTAAGAGATCTGAGGGCAATTGCAGGATCTAAAATGTTTGGCAGCTTAACCTCAAAAGCTATCTGTACCGCTAAGAATCATTTCGGTCTATAATTGGTGTCTCTTGGGGGATAAGTCTGAACCGAACTGTTTTGCTGTGTTGGAATTCGGTTGGTTTGCGGTTCGGTCAATCAGTTGGAATTAGAGGTTCGGTTAGCTGCTAATAATTCTGACGGATTTCAAAAATATATTATTACATCTTGATAGAGAGGAGTTTAAGGGGGCGGATTGGAGTCTCCATTACTCCCCTGGCTGTACCCTTATATATATATATATATGTTACTTTTCGATTTACATCACGAGGTTCCTTGCTTGTTACTTTTTGACTCCCAAGGATCCTTAATGTTGGTCCTTTCAGGACATGTGATGTATCAAATGATAGGTATTGACTACATTGAATGTTTTTAAATTTTGGCCAATAACTCTAATTTTCTTGATTTTTTATAAAAATAAAAAACTCTTATTTTTGATTTTTTTATAAAAATTGAAAAATAACTTTTATTTTATGATTTTTTTAAATAAAAAGTGAAAAATAACTTTTATTTTATGATTTTTTTTTTTTTTAATAAAAATCAACAAATAATCTTTATTTTTTCATTTTTATTTTAAAATTTATAACCGTTACGGTCCCTGCATTTGGCTATCGTCTGAATTGAATATTTAAATTTTTGTTAGAGTAAAAAGTAAGAATTGTTTATTGTGTGGAATTGAAAATTGGCTAGTCTTAAAATGCCCGATCAATGAAGGATGGATTGAGTTTGACCCAAAAAATGTTTTTCAAAGTATCTAGACGATTTAGACGACAGCGGTTTTCGAGAGACCTTATTTCAATTGGGGAAAATGCCCTAAAATTGATTCCATAGCCATAGTCGATTTACAAAAATTGACTAAATGATAGTTTAGATTTTAGTCAAAATTTCAGACTATTACTAATATTCAGTCAGCAGTTCGAACCCTGATTTTATTATTTAAAGCAACAGGTGGGTGGCGTTTTTACTGCTTACTTGCCGGCCCTGCCATTAATCGTTTTTCAGTTTCTTTGTTATGGTCACACTGGTTCATTGTTTGTATTTTGTAGTTTTCTCCGGCTTCCACTTCCACCCATAAAATGTTTGATAAACTATTAGTGGTTTTAATACTTATTGGCAATTGCCATCATTTGCTCGCCAGTAAAAATAAAACCTGCGACGATCTCCTGCATGAATTGGGCGACGGACAGAGTAAATTTGTTTTCTGTGCCACAGCCAAATCTGTCCCCGTAAAGTTGTGTGTAGGATGCGAGAAGCAGTACAATAACATGACCAGCCACTATGACATCTTGATGGCAACTGCAAATTGTTCTAAAATCTATCTCGACACAGATCGCATCAACATTGTCTCGACCACCCAGGGTGCGCTCACAAGTCTGTGGGAGAAGGCCAATTGTGCAGGTAAGGTTTAATTGCTAAACATATGCATTTTTGTCGAAATATCCTTTGCTCTTGCAGACTGCTTTAAGGGAAACAATAGCCAATCATATGAGAAATTTTGGAACAAGTTCGATAAATGTTTGAGCAGTCACAATGGCACTGAATGCACCAAATGCCAGGAAGAGTACATCCGTTTGAATGACTTCTATTTGGGAATGGACAAGGAAAGCCAGGGACAAGTGTGCTTTGATCTCCAGGATAGTGTAAGTCAAAGCTTCATTTTAGTAATATAAAATAACTAATCTTTCACTTGGAGCAGATGAATCGTACTCGTTCAAAGTGGTCCAAGGAACTAAAATGCTGTCAGCGTGAGGTTAAATTGTCGCTCTTTCTTGTCACAGTGGCGTTGGTAGTGGTTCTACCCATGATCCTGTTCTACAGTACAAGTTTCATTCTAAGCAGACGACGTGAGGCTGCTCATGGTGTGCTCAATCAGCAGACACCCGAACTGGATGCTCCCGCATCCACTTCAGCTCTAATTACGGCCACACAACCAGCTGAAGCTGAAGTGTCAGCCAGAACAGAGAAAATTGCAAAAGTGCTAAGGAATGCAGCTGTTAATCCATTGGACACAGATACCAGCAGTGATGATGAGCCTCTGGTCAAGCCAAAAACCAACTGAAATACCAAAATATATATTAAGGCCTTGGATAGCTTATATTGAGCTCATGCACATCTATTTTAAGGGAAAGTCCCTGTTTATATATATTATTTTTATTCAATTTGTGATATCAAAATTAAATCGAATGTAACTCATGACAAATTTTAGTTCTAGTTGAGTGAACAATAAGAATCAAAGATCACAAAAAATTATTAGAAATGCTTTTTTTTTCAAATTTTTTGGAGATTTTCATTAGAAATTTTGGTATAAAGTCGTGTATATATATTCTTGATCAGCATCAACAGACGAGTCGATATATCGCCATGTCCGTCAGTCCCTATGAAATTTGAAATGTGTAGTCTTATTGTCTAAATATCGATCTTAAATTTAAAACTTTCATTTCTATGCAATATCTATAATACCTGAAATTTTTATCAACCCCCTCAGAAACACAGGAAGGCTATTAAAAATTTCTTTCCATGAGTAATGGGTATATCGAAGTCTTTCTAATTTAAGTTTCCAGGACTTGAAACGAAGATTTAATTTCACATGGCAAAGAAAAATAGTCCAGTTGACAGGCCGAAACAAAAAGGTAATTGTCTATCTATGTCCTTTCTCTCCAAAAATGGGGTAATGTTATTATACGTCCTTCCTCTCCAAAAATTCCGAAATTAATTTTCCTTCGTGGACAACCAATTATAAAAAATTTACACGCAGAAATTTTTTGGGGGGGTTCCCGATTGTTTTTTATAAATAATTTTGAAATTCGCTGTTTTTGCACCAAAATTATGCATGTGCTTTTCTTCAAATGTCAAATAAATAATAAAAAATATTAAATTTGTGAACAACTCACACCTATAATTTAACTGCAATTACATTTTCAAGTTTAAATGCAGACCAATATCGAAGTATTTGGCCTATTCAGTTGACGTGGATTAGGCTCTGAACTTTTTCACACCACCCATTAGAGCAGAGTTCCCCCAGCTATAGCCCACAGTTCCCCAGCTATGCAGAGCTATAGGCACACCGAGTGCGTGCCGAAGTCATGCTTCACTGTGTTTTAGAAAGAGACACAGTCACATTTTAGAGCTCTTCTTCTTTGGGAACCCTGCATTAGATGTAAAGATGAAGGCGCGTTTACATCCACCTCCTATAAATTAGTATTTTGGAAAACGAAATTTTTAAAAAAAACCGCGCGATTTTTTAATCCATATTAAAAAACCAAAAATGTCTATCCTATGAACAAAATCAGAAAGTTGTTTTCAAATATACTTTTTAATTAATACAGAATGAGTCATTTAATCCTTTGTTAGGTGGAAATAAAAAATCAAATTTATAGTGTCAATTATAAAAGAACAATTAACAAACTCAATATTTCACATTAATTCTTCGTAGTTCGTTATCCATCGATTTCGCGATATTTTCCGAATATTTGGGTTTAAATACTATGCTAGACAACTTTCAATTTCTCAGATCAGAAGGACAATCTTACGTACTATTTCTTAAACTAAATCATCTTTGCCACTGAGATCGAACGGATAAACCGTCACAGTCTGGGTTACGTTATGTTTCCAAAAAACGCAATCGAACTCGTCCAATTATATCAGCCTCCAGTAAAAACCTCTGCAGGCAGACTACAAAAGAAAGCTAATTCGAAACGCATTTGCCATCAAACCAGAAAACTATGTTTGACCTCGAAATAATTTTTGTTTCGGTCCATCGAAGTCAATTTTTTTTTAAATTTTGGTTAAGGAAGTATGTAAAAAACGTTTCCGCGGCTTTTGCGATCAAATTTTCGCCTGCGGCGCATCCTTCTTATATATCCCACAGTTAAAGAATTTTTTCCAATAATACTTAACGATGATAGCAACATTAGCAAAATAATACCCCTCGAACAATTAAGGTCTTTGTCATCCCTAACCAAAATCCTGCATACGTCCCTTTATGTTATAGAGAAGTTTTTTGATGCAAAGAACAAGAAAAACTTATTTTTAATTATAGAAAGAAGTTTAAAATTTAGAACGATTTAAGGGGGAGGGGCGGCTAAGTCCACTCGCCCCGGGCTACAAAAACACACGCTACGCCACTGGTTGTAGCTTCTGCATATTTCTGTTGGTTTCTTGCCATCTTGGAGTTCCTAATTTTGTTGTCAAAGAAATTGAAACTCTACCTTTCTTCTCCATTTTTAGGGAAGAATGAAAATTTAAAACCCTGGGTGCTTATACAAAAATTTTGGAATCAAAAATTTGAAATAAGAGGTTGCTACAGTATAATGTTGCTTACAGTAATACACTTTTCAAGATTTATTAAGGCTTTGGCCTTTATACAGACCTTTTATACAGATATTTTTGTTTCTTTGGAGCACGATTAGTTAATAGTGAACGAACGAAAACAATAATCACAGAACCGAACCAAAAACCGCTGTTTAAAATCGTCCAAAAACCATTTGAGTTGACAAGTTTTCAAAATACATAGTATAGAAGGATTTTGATGATCCATATACGACAAAGAATTTGTACACTATTCGTCCGTCCTATACTCGAGTACGGATCATGTGTGAGGTCTCCCATCAAGATAGAATTGAATCTGTGCAAAAGCAGTTTTTATTGTTTGCTCTTCGTGATTTAAACTGGAATCCTGAGGTCCGTTTACCATCGTACTTAATAGACTTCTTTTGATTAACGTTCCCTCCCTCATTAACCGTTGAGTTATGCTTGGAGTTATTTTTATACATAGATTGATTAATGGTGAAATCGACTCATCAGAGTCGGTTGGCCAAATTAGACCGACTCGCAATTATATACCCCTATCACTGAATCGTTGTACCACTAACTACGCTTTGCATGAACCGTTTCGTGTTCTCTCTGCTGATTAAAATAAAGTATACCGATTAATTTGTATTTGAATTTATTTAATAGAGTTGACAAATTTAGCTGTCAACATAATAAATAAGAGAAAAAAAGAAGAAAACAGATTAACTTAAACTCGCCCCCACCGAAATTAGGAGAACTTTTTTATGATATGCTCCGACTCACATCAAGTGGGCGTAGGCAAAGATATACAATTGGGAAGATAAGTGTGACAAAATGTTAAATACATTTACCGACATCGAACCCTCAGAAGCTAAAAATGGTACAAATCGTAATATAACATGCTAATGATTCGAAACGGGTCATGAGATTCGAAATTAGATCTACTTATATTTAAGAAAATTGGCCAGAACTGTCTTGTAGGTCAAGGTTGGATCGAAAAATTAATTTGGCTCAGTAGAAAACTAGAGTCAATATGGCCATTTCTTAGTTTATGAAGGAACATAACTCCATGACAGATTCTACGATCTTGCAAGGGCGGTAGACTTAATAGACGGAGTCTGTCCACATACGATGGCAGGCGACGGTGTTGTTCCCAGTTAAGTCCACGTAAGGCGAACAGGAGAAATTGCTTCTGCACCAATTCAATAAGGCCCTGGTATGTTGCATACTGTGGTGACCATACGCATGAGCAGTACTCAAGTATAGGTCGGACAAGTGAGATGTAAAGAAGCTTAGTGGTGTGGGGCATCAAATTCCTTAGACCAACGTTAAACAAAAAGCAAAACACTAGGCTTTGCTAACGATAGTCCCAATGTGATCGGAAAAGTTCATATTGTGGGCAAATAATACACCAAGGTCTGTTACCGCGTGTATACGCTTGAGATTGTGCGGGCCAAGACGAAAGGAAGGTCGTTTATGAATAGAGCCAAAAGACAGCAACATGGTCCTAGGTGACTCCCGTTGTTGAACTCCAGGATAGTGACATAACCTCTGCTTGGAGAGGGTGTTGTTAAACGAGACTTTCTGTGTACAATTTGCCAAGTACATGGAAATCCAATTGACCAAGATGTTGGGAAAACCTAAAAGTGATCATTTCTTTAAGAGCAAAAGGATCTGATTCCTATTTAGCCCGTGGTTGACATTACTTTATGTTTTTATTATTATTACGTGTCACACGTTGGTGTCTGCACCTATTTGAGCTACTATTTTGCCTAGGGTTCGTGGCGTGAAAAGTGTAGCTTGGTGACTTGGTTTCGCATGGGCCACTTGAACTACTGCGCATTGTACGTCAACGTCCATATATAAAAAGAAAAGAGTGTCATGTAACCGGAAGAATTTCAGTGTCCTAAGGCAGGTTGGCACTCGGATTGCAGAATTTGGCTCCGTTTGCAAGTTCCTCCATTAAGTATTGTGGATAGGTACTAAACAGAACTTCCGATTCGAGCTTTTCTGGTTACTTCTTTTCTGGTTTTTGCAAGATATGATTATGATATGATATGAGAGTCAAAAGTAGTCCCCCCGAGTTTTTTTTAGTACAAAGTATTTTTGTGACTTGTAATGCATTTTATTGTTGCATTTTCTGTTGATCTTCATACAAGTTCAGTCTTTTGAATCTCTCTCCCTCCAGTTAATGTCCACTAGGTTGGTTTGAATCTCTCTCCCTCCAGTTAAAGTCCACTTGATTGGTTTGAATCTCTCTCCCGTTGACGTCCATTTGATTGCTTCCATTATCTGTAAAGAAAAAGAGCAAACCACGTCCCTATCCTCCGTCCAAAAACATGTTCAAAATATTGGTTTAGTATTGGTCGTCTCAGCCGGTCTGGGTGGGTGGTCTTTTGAAATGGTAAAATTTTGGTCGTTTTCATAAAAGATGAAATAGATGATGAGTGTTTTTTTGTTTTTTTTTTTTTGGGGAGGGTCAAGAGAACAGTACGAAAATGCTATTGTTCTAGAGATTTGAGGATAGATACTTGAAATCAAAATGTTTTGAGATCTTCTCGAGGTACAGTTGCGTTTTGAGGCTGTTGGCTGGATTGATGTGTGTCGGTCTGAAAGACATGGTTGCATGTTAAAATGTTGCATTAAATTTGTTGTTTGTTTTATACTAAGTATAAGAAAGTCTTGGATTTTCTTTTTGTGATTTTTTCTTATATGATTTTTCCACCATCAAAGTTTGTCCAACTCTCCGTTCATTAAAAAGGGGTGGGGCGAAGCACAGGGACTTAAAATGGGGGGGGACACACATACACACATATTGCACTGCTTCGATTTGCACAGTTAAAACGGTACGTTCTTGTTTGTTGTTGTTGTTGTTGGGCGTCTCTTTAAAACAGTCTTTGCATTTGCATTGTATAAATAAAGTTCACATCATTTTTTTTTCTCTCTTTTTCGTTTAAAATATTTAATTAGATTTGATTTTCTGGTTTTGAAATTTGCTTATTTTGTAAGTTTTGTTTAAATCTTATAGAGGGGGAGTAAGCAAGACAGAGAGAAAGAGAGAGAGTTGGAGTGTTGTGTATATCGATAAGCGATGCGATATCGATTATCGTTCTAGACCGTTACGATTTCAAAACTTCTCATTTTTCACACGCGCGCACACACTTGCCGACCGATCAGCGCCTGGCATCCCGATAGCTCCGCTGGCCGCCACGAAACGGACGCGAATCTCGTGAGGAGGATGCTCCTCCTCCTCCGCCTCCACTACGATTTCCGTACTCACGTCGTCGACTGCCCGTCGAGCCGACATTGTTATCCCGATTACGATAGGAACCCGGTGAAGCCACTCCCACTGCGGGGGGAGGCAAGCCAGCCGAACCATTGCTGCCACCATTGGCCGCCGCACCGTAAACACTAGGGAATCCTGGTGGCGGTACCGTGGGCAAGCCAGCATTCTTCCAGGCCGCAAAGTCCTCATAGCTGGGCGCCTTGTCGAATCCGGGCGGAGGTGGCCGCATCGGTTGCGGTGGTGGGTAATCCGGCAGCGGGGGTGGTCCGGGTCCGTCATAGTAACGCACCGGCGGCGGTAACTGCTCATACATGGATGCACTTGCACCCGGTGGCAATGATCCTGCTGCACCTGCTCCACCCGCAGCGGCCCCCGTCATCGGAAGCTGTGCAAATGGTGGGACAAAGGGCAGAGGCGGCAACTGGCCATGCATGTTCCTCATGTAATCCGCCATGTAACGCTCCCACGAGGGTAAAGCAATTTCGCCAGCTGCAGCGCCCACAGCAGCTGCTCCCAGGGGCCTGTAGGGCGAACCGCTTCGCTTGAAACCGCCAGCTGGTGGATAGCTATGATGATGTGGACGATATGGACGATGATGATGGGGTGGTGCTGCTCCGGCATGATAGCTTCTCTTGTGCCGCATAGGGCCCAGCTGACCGCCAGCTCCCCGGCCACCGCCATGGCCACGCGAGGAGAGACTTCTCGGAGCTTTGTAGATGACATGAATGCCCTTCTCCCTCATGACCCGGGCGGTCTCCTTGGATTTCCTTAAAATTGGCGTCAATTCGATTTGCTCATCCTCGGGGAATAGACGACAGAGTTCACCTCCGATCTTGGGCTCAATCTCCTGGCCATCGCGGCCAATCTTTACCGGTTTACCTTCATTCCAGGAGTTGTGCAAGTGTAGAGTGGCATTAAATGACAGCTCCTTGCGACAAATCCAATCCAGTTCGATGACACCACCCAAAGCCTTGGGCGAGATGCTGGGCGGTAGGACCCAGGCCACCTGGGGCACATCACGACGCGAGGGAGCCGCCATGCGGGCAAAGCCAGCGAATTTTCCTGGGGGTGGACGAAAAAGAATCAATTTGGGTAAAGCCTTTTCCTTTTGGACCAAAACTCAAAAAGTATTCGGCAGTTTCCCCTCTTAGCCTGGTAAATCATTACAGCTGGAAGGTGCCTATTAGAGCCCTGCATGAATCGAATCAAAGTTCCCCTTGACTTTGTTTCTGATTTGAACTATCTATGATTCATTAAATTATAGCTCATGACATGAGCCATGAGCTGTTTGATCTGTTTGAAATGATTCAGCTCAGATCAGCTCAACAAAGCAACTAGATCAATCATGCTCAACTCAAATAGCTCAAAGGGTTCAATGAATAGATCAAATAGCTTGATTTTCTTTAATTTTGTTGTTAATTCAAAATTTATTGAGAAGAAATGGAGCAAAATTATGAAATTGCACTGGACCAACCAGTAAGTATATGTTTAATATTTAGAACGTTTAAAATTAGGTAAACGGTTTTTCAAATAAGTATAGACTAAAGTAATAGTTTTAGCTTAATTCATTCTTCAATTCCTCAACCCAAGAAGATATTAAAAAGAAGCTTATTTCTGGAGAGTTCAGCATTAGCCCAAAGCGTGGAAGAAGCAGAGTGTGGTAAATCTTTGGAAAAATATTGGATAAGGAAAGCAATGAGGTCGGCCAGTTTGTTGAGTAGAAAATATTGCTGATGCGATGATACAGTTGATAGGATCCCTGTTGAGTTTATTCGTTTTGCCACTCCTCGCTTTTTGCAGGAACTAACGAAATCGTTCAATTGTATTTTTGACCTCGGCACAGTACCAGTACTATTTTTTCGACCGATCATTCCTATGACAGCTATATGCTATAGTCCCATCCAAGATTTGGATCAAAATATTTTAAGAGTAAAGACGGAATGCTGTCGTGGCTCGCACCTGTGGCTAGTATGAGGAATCAGTTTTGGCGGAAGACAGATCTAAATAAAATCAACTATGTAACCTAGGCAAAATATTCGCAATGTCTTCACAAAGTCATTTCAGTTAATAAGCCATACCATTTGAACAACACCAAAGATGTTTAGACTAGAAGTTTGTCGTGTTTGAGACCTATACTATTTGTAGGCAGCTAAATTTTTACTATACTTTTGTTGCCAAGCGTGCGGTTTCCGGTTCGCAACTTGGAAAGTCATAACTTCCACAGTTTTGTATTACTCTAAATTTGTGCTGAAATATGTGTTATGAACTTTCCAGCTCGAGTGCTATGCTTTTCAACAGCACAGCAGAACGGCTACGAAAGTATTTCAAAGTGCTTATTAGCTTCGAAATTCTCACAGCAAAGCAATAGCACAGCTTCGGGTTTGATTTTGTTCCTTCCATGTGAACTACGTTTGCGTCGCAGCACACAAGCCAAAGCATAAATTTCAGTGAAATATTGAAAACTATTTGAGACAGTTTTCCAAACCCGACTAAAACTACTTTTCCAACCGATCGTTCCTATGGCAGCTGTATGCTATAGTCATCCGATCCGGCCGGTTCCGACAAATGTGCAGCGTATTTGTCCAAAAAGACTTCGTGCAAAGTTTTGGTTACAATAGCTTTAAAACTGAGGGAGGAGATAGCATAGAAACAGACGGACGGACAGACGGACATGGCTATATCAACTCAGCTCGTCATGCTGATCAAGATCATATATACTTTATGTGGTCGGATATGCTTCCTTCTATGCGTTACAAACATCCGGACAATTTTAATATACCCTCTCCAAGGGTATAAAAAATGAATATGGAAAAAAAAACCGGAGGACGTAAGCCGAAGACAAATCTGTGTGACCAGCGCCGATTAGTGAGTGCTGCAACTAATTCATTAATGAAGATCGCTAATGAATTAGCGGCTGAATGCGGCATAAAAGTGACTCGCTGGACCGTTGCACGTTCTTAAAAGAACTCTGAAAACATAGTGCAACAAAAATTGAAGGTGGCACCTAGGTTACTGGACCGCCATAAGGAAGCCCGGTGTGAAATTCGCCAGAGATAACAGGCAAACTGGACAAAAAGTAAAAAGTATCTAAAACAAATACATTTTAATCATTCAGATCATTTTCTCGGATGAGAAAAAGTATAATTTGATTTTTCTGATGGGTTTTCGCACTATTGGAGGGTTTGAGGAAGGAACACCTGCACTTTTCTAAGAGAAATTTTGGAGGAGGATCATTGATGATTTGGGCTGTGTTCTGCGAGTGTAGATGCTTGGAGCTGGCATTTCCAAGCACTCACATGAACTCCAGAGAGTACGTGAACATTTTGCAAATGAATTTATGGCCTTCTCTTCGCGGTAGAAGGAGTTAAAACGTAATTTTTTAAAAGGACAACGCACTTATGCACGCAACACAAGGCACTAATGTTCGGTTTTTGGAGTGGCCCGCGTGCTCCCCGGGGTTGAATCCGATGGAAAACCTTTTGGCGTTGCTTGTCCGATGGATTTATGCTCAAAACTCTAAGTAAAATAGTACTAAGGAGCTTAAATGGACAATAATTAAGGTATGGAAAAAACTGTCCTTAGTGATTTAAAAAACATTGTAGACAGTATGCCGATTAAGATCTATGAGTTAATGAGTGTTAAAGTTCGGTGTTCGGTGTTTTCGCTTAGATTTCAATGTGCGTTTCAGAATAGATAAATATACGACCAAAGATCAAATATGCTAAGCCACTATGTTGTAACTTTAAAATGATAGCTCTGACAGTTTTTTGGGGTTTAAGGGGGGAGGGGGGGAAATTTTGCAAATCTGAAACAAACTCGATCAGGGTACGGTATTCACCTATGTTCATGCAAAAATTTAGGTCTCTATCTCTAAGTTATGAGATCGACGCGTTCATACAGACAGACGGATTGTACAGATAGACGGACGGACGGACAGACGGACATGGCTAAATCGACTCGGCTGTTGATGCTGATCAAGAATATACATACTTTATAGGGTCGGAAATGTTTCCTTCTCCCTGTTACATACATTTGCACAACTTCATGATCCCCTTTTACCCATTTTTAATGGGTACAGGGTATAAAAACGCAGCTTTATGCCACAAGCTCAAATTTTGAACCCAATTTGTGTCAATCTTCTTAATAACATTTGCCTTGAGAGTTGAAATTGCTGGTATCTCCAAGCTTTTAGGTGCACAAAGACTTCCGGTATAACAAAATATAATGACGGGGAGCTGTAAACTTGCATTTTCGTGAAAATAATTTCTCAAGTCTTCGTAAAGTTCTACCAATGCGTTTAGGATTGAGATATTCACTGTATGTTACAGCTTATCGCTGTATTTATAATCATATTCTTCGGGTGTTTGGAGTAAAAATTAATTATTCGTCCTAATGCTGTGGGTTTGTTGTACCTCTTAAGTTTTAATTTGTTTCCTTGTCTATTGATAGTCGTATCCGAATAGGGAAGTGTTCTATCTATTTCTAATTCGGTGGTAAAATTTTAAATTCCGATGAAAGGAGTTGAGTGCGTAGGGGGTATTTTGGACTTCGGTTTCTTAATTATGGTAAACAGATCGTCAACCTGAGTAGTCTTGAGGATGCGTCAGTTTCTTTATGGTGTTGTCAAGTAGTTCATCCATCACAATGTCAGCTATTACTGGAGAAGCAGGGGATCCCATTGGCATGCCTTTCAATTGGGTGTACATCTGATCCCTCGAACTTAAAATATTTGTTTTCCACAATGCAGAATTTTATAAGGTCTAACTACATTTGTTGGGCAATTATTGTCTCTCCCGTCTTAGTGGTCTCATTGTTTGGCTTAGTTTCAAGTCACATCGAGCCCACTGTAAAGTCACTCGGCTGTAATGTTAATAAAAATTGTTTAAACCTATGTATCTAGCATAGCCCCTGGGGAGTGCATCCAATGACGAGCAAATTGGTCAAGTGGGGTTCCTTGTATGAAAAATTGGTGGGAGATGGGGAAGCGCCGTACTAGTCATGAGCTTATTTTCTGTGTTTTGAATATAATTTTAGTTTAGCATAGTTGATCAACCTATTGTTTTTATTTTTTAATATTCTTGTTGTTGCCCCTGTTTTACTCTCTATATGTGCACATGCGCACAAGAGATTTTTTTTTAGGGGGGCACAATTTTTGTTTTTTTTCTATATAATAGTACTGTAGGTTGTTCTCTTTGGGGCTTGGATCTCTTGGAGCTTGATCTGTTTTGGAGTTTGATCTGTTTGGAGTCACTGGAAATACTGAACTAAAAAAATTTTTAAAAATTGATTTGCTTGAACCATTTTTTTAAAACATGAATCAAAGGGCCTTTTGACTCCATTCATGCAGGGCTCTAAGTCTCACTGCCCAAGTCCTCCCTCCCTAGCTTCCGGGCTACCTTTCAACTTTAATGGTTCCTTGATAAATCAGATACTTACTGCATTTCGAATACTTTCTTGAATTTCTTAAGGAACTTCTTCTTCTTCACGCAGCCAAAAAAACTGGCCATAATTTCGTTCTTACCGCTCTCGTTGACGGAGAAGATCAGCAACACGTTTCTGGCCTCCTTGAAGGCTTGATTTAGATTCGCATCATTCTGGGGCAAGGTGGCCCAGACACTCTTGTTCTTGGACAACTGGACATTGTCGCTGTTGTTCGATTTGATCAGGAAGAAGCGTGTGTCCCGGAAGAGATAATTTAGCTTGGTCATATAATCGTAGGCCTTCTGAGAGCTGCTATTCTGCCCGCTGCCGCCTTCCTTTTCGGGCGTAGAGCTCTTGGAGCTGGTTTTGGCACCGCCGCCGCCTCCACCGCCATTTCTCTTGTGCTGCGTACCCGAATCCGAATCGGAGGACTCACTGTCCGACTCAAGACTTGGGTGTGGCGTGGGCTTCTCATCTTCCGCATCGCTTACATCGCTCTTCTGCTGGGATTCAGTGGCATTGGAGTTGGCTGCCTTCTTGTGTCGAGTTTTCTTGGTCTCCGCCGCAGCTGGGGACTTGGCTGAGTCATTAACCGCTGTTTTCTTTGTTTTAACCTCGCGTTTCTTCTTCTTATTGCCACCATTCACCTCCTCCTCTTCCTCGGGTGAGGCTTCCCTTTTGGTCTTTTTTGTGGGCGTTTTCAGTTTGCTGGCTGCTTCCTTGACTTTGGTCTTAGTCTTGGTCCGTTTGCCACTGGTGGAGGATGGTGCTGTACTCACCGAACTGATGCTAGGCTCAGAATCATCCGATGTGGCACCTCCATTCGATTCGGAAGCCTCGCTACGCGTATTAAATTCAAAATCCTGCAACTCTTCAGCTATATCCGCCTCATTCTCATCCAGACCAAGATGCACTGCGTCCAAGTCGGCCATGTCGCGCATTGGCGGCGTTTGTTTACCTCTGTTGTTGTTGTTGTTGTAGTTGGTGCAGCTGCGGCTTCTGAACATGAATGAGACACACACACATACACCCACACGCACGCACACAGCCAGTTGAGGAAAAATGTAGAGAAAAAAACGCCGATCGATTTAGAAGTGAGCAAAATACCTTAAAAACGCATTGAAAACCACACTCACTCGCCTAAATGTTGTGTTGCTTGTTAGACCCTATGTTAATGAAACTTTTTAAACACTTTTATGCTTAATTTAAGTGCTGGATTTATTTAAATATTGAGTTAGCAAAGAATTTTCTACACAAACTTATGAGTTGCCAATGGCGTTAGAAGAGTGCAACTATAAGAGCTCAAAATGCAAGCGGCCGCAACAGGGTGGCTCTGCGATATTGTGACTTCACCTGTCACAGTGATAAGTCACGGAGGCATAAAAAAAATCGGATTTTGTTTAATTAAAAATTAACAGTTTCACATTAATAAATACAAAGGATTAAAGAGTTCTTACATACGGGGTTGATGAGAGATAGAAATATAAATTAAATAAATTATAATTTAATGGTTCAATCTAGTGTTTTGTAGCTTGCTTTAAAAATCTCAATCATGATGGGAAAATTATTCAAATTCAATTAATATTTTGTACGAACATCGATAACTTTTTTAGTAATTAAAATTAATTCAGAGCTACGATAACGATACAAAAATACGATCAGTATTTTACGGTATTTAATTGAGGCTTTGTTGAAGTGTGGACACCTACAAAGAGGACGCAAAGGGCTTTGGCACAAAATTTTGAGGAGTTTTTTTATATGGAGTTTTTTTTTGCAAGCTAAGGGAATAACAAAAGATTTTATTAACTTTTATTTGTTGTTTATATGAGTCCCCACAAAAACGAGACCAAGGGCAACATGTACATCTCTTTGGTGTTGTAGATATCTGCAAAGTGCCTGATTTGCAGGAGGATCAAGAATGTATATTTGAAATGAGTTCCAAAACGTCTTTACTTCTAGCGTACATACGTTTTGAAATGGTTACGACTTCAAAAGGAGCAACCATTTATGTGCCTTACAGCTTTGAAACTACAATAAGATGCGTCGCAGGAGGAGCTTATGGACTTAAGCAAATGCAACTATTCTCTAAAAGTTTTAAAAGTTTCCACTCACAAACTAGTGGAAGCACTTAAGCAGTGCACAATGGTCCCAAAGTCGATTTATTTTGGCATTAAGCCTAATTTATAAAGATTTCTGCACCAAATTTGGTTTATACTCATATTTCGGGCCCCCAAGGTGACTTACAAAGATTTTGTTCAATTTAGACCATTATTTTATATAGCTGCCATATAAACGATCAGGCCGACTAGCATGAATTTAGCTGATTTTACTGATGTAATAACATTTACAGAAGCTAATATATTTAACACAACATTAATTAGTTATATTTTTAAATCATTAAATTTAGAATCTAAATGTAAACAGTATTTATTCTCAATGTAAAGCCTCTTAATGTAAAAGAGGGAAAGAATGACATCCGTCGGAAGAGGTATTTGTTTGCCTTTATTCTAACCATTAACTAGAGATCAGTATTTCGCTAGAGTCCATCATAGCTCTATGAAAACGACGTGTATATTATTCTGAGGACTGCCTTTCGTGTATGCATTCTTCAATTTTTTGCTCAAACTCGAAGTGGCCTGAAAATCGTAAATTTCACGGGTTTGGGAAAGGGATAAATTCAATTAGACTATCGTATAGTGGACACTTTAATGAACCATATTGCATTAACGGTTACGACAATCCACGACAATCCACCAAACTTTTACTCCACGAAACAGAATAACTTTGAGGTTAAGCTCGCTTAAAACAACACACAACAAAAACACTTAAAACAAAGGACAAAGCACATATATAGAACATACTCAAGCGAAATTGTATTAAACATACCTTTGACATTATTTTCCATAGTTTACTTCAATTGCTTTAATTAATTTTCGTTTATTTAAAAGACAATAAACTTAGACAAAATAAAAACACTCAACTCAGACTGTAATTGTGTTGGGTGGCTGGGTGTGCTTAGTTTGTCAAAAGTTTGCCAAAAGGGTGTGCTGCTCTAGGGAACGCCAGGATGTGACAAATGTTTAACCAAAGAGTCCAATGTGACCTTTATAGCAGGGGTCGGCAAAACATACATGCTCATTTTGGGCTTCGTGTGTGCGTTTTAGCGCTCTCCTTTACACTCAGAAAATTATTTTTCTATTTAAGAAAATCGCCCTAAAATCACGCCATGAAATTTAGAAAAATTTCTATTTTAAACATATAAGGGTTTTAGTGACCTGCATTGATTTTAGTCAAAGTTTTTGTGCTTTATGTAGGTCACTAAAACCTTTATATGTACAATATAAATAATGGACGGCTTACGCCAATTTGTAATAAAATCTCTAAACTTCCCCTATTAAAAACAAACAAGGAATACCTTGTGTATACTTCGTGATTGGGGCCACAAAAATAACAAAAAAAAATTTGGATTGGCAGCAGGAAAAAAAAAAAAAGGAGTTTTAGCTAAACAACATAACATTGGACACTCCTTCATAAAACATGGTATACTTTCAGGCTGACCAATTCATAACAGAAATAGTCGGGGCTTGGATTTACAAATGTGAAATTCTCAAGTCTTTATTTGGCGTAAGAGTCATTTAAATAGAAAACAATACCATGGTTGGAGTGTGAATAAGCATAGAAGTCTGCTGATGAGGATTCGGGGACGAATTCCGAAACAGTATTGTCCAGACATACCAAATGCTATTCCGATGTAATGTTGTGAGCTATCTCTGTTGAATTGTGTTGATCGCATTAAATTGTTATCAACCATTGACCTTGAGCCAGCGCTGTAAAAAGCACAAAAACTTTGACTTTCTAAATTTAAGAAATATATACTGAATTTTAGAAAAGTTGCCCTAAAAATGAATTTTTTAGGAAAAAAATTTCACACTAAAATAATAGAAAAATCCTATTTTTTCAAGTTTTGAAAGAATTATCTTTATTACGAGAAAGGCAAAGCTAACTTCGTCTGTACCGAAGTTTTGATACACTTGAAATAGCTTGTCTCAACGGTTAGAGACTTCGACCAAACATCGCAGATCAGCTTAAAAACATTACATATTACCCATGACCGTGTTTGAGAGCAGTAATATTGAGAACAAAACAGTTTTTCTTACTAAAACCCATTTTCCGAACGAACATTTGTATGGCAGCTACAAGAAGTAGTCATCCGATCCTGTCGGTTCCGACATATTAGCAGCGTGCAGTAAAAAGAAGACTCTGTGCAAAGTTTCAGCTCGATAGCTCCAAAACTGAGGGACTAGTTCGCGTAGAAACAGACAGACGGACAGACGGACGGACGGACAGACGGACAGACGGACGGACAAAGCTTAATCGACTCAGCTCGTCATGCTGATCAAGAATATATATACTTTATGTGGTCGGAGATGATTCCTTCTATGCGTTGCAAACTTCTGGGCAAAATTATAATACACTTTTCAAGTGTATAAAAAGATCCATAAAAAAAAAAAAAAGTATGGTCCTATGGGGACTTGATCAGTCCCCGACATTTTTTAAGCTAATGTCTTATCCACTCGACCACGACCCTTGCTTCTTATTGAGAGGCAAAACCGTTCATCCGATCTGTATACAGGAGAAGGAATCATTTCTGACCCCATAAAAGTATATATATTCTTGATCAGCCTCAACAGCCGATTCGATATAGCCATGTCCGTCTGTCCGTCCGTCCGTATGAACAAACGGATCTCAGAGATGGTAAGAGATAGAGGTTTGACATGTATGGGACACATGCTTCTTATACTTGCAGGCAGATCAAGTTTATTTTCAATTTTTGCCACGCCCCCTCCCGCCTCCGCAATTTTGAAAAAACCTCATATCTCCCACAGTTTTGTAGATAGATGGTTTGTACCTTCTAGAGATAGTTAGTTAGCAATATGTATTTGCCGAAGAAATGATACAGATCGGATGAACGGTTCTCGTTATGAGCATATAAGTGAATCACCCCCCTCCCAACCGTTCTAAAACCAACAATCAAGTCTGCTATCGGAAGAAGGAAAATGTAGCTAAATCTCATTTAATGTTAATATACAACAAAATTCCAAACGGTAATGAAAACATAACAGATATTCATTCAACTTCATAAAAAAGTAAAATATCGATTATTATTGTTTACCTAAAGATTATTAAATATTGGAATATTTATCAGAAAGTCAACTTAAGCATAGCTCGAATAGTTTTAGCAGTTCCACCCACTACAATTGTCAGAAGAATGAACATTTTCCACATTGGAGATTGTTTTACCAGACTTAAGATCCAATATTGATGAAAATATACTAGGAGATATATTATTTTAAGTTTTAACTAAGATTCCATTATATTGAAGTTAATTTAAGTCTTTTAAGATCTATTGTATTTCTGTTGTTTTGAAAAACACATATACAAGTATAATTTAAAAAATAATCAAATGGAAATGTCAACTTTGAGCTTATTAAAAATGAAATGTTTATTATATAATAGTGTATTACTCATATTGATACGGATTTCGTAGGAAAGGGGGTTATAATTGTTTAAGTTTATATGTGAAGTGCCAAATATGTCAGAGATTACTTGATGGGGTCAAAAGTAAGTTGTAATTATCGGGTGTGTTCCAGAAACCTCTAGAGATTTTCGTATGAACGATTTGATTTTGATGGAACTAATCTAGGAAGTCTTATTATGAGAAATGATAAGAATAAGGTCGGCCACTTGATCATAGGTCATTAAAAATGGAAGAATTAAATTTACTTTGCCTTGAGCAGTCGGTTTCCACTAGCTGAACTTTTGTCATCTAATTTAGTAGCCGGGCCTATTTGTAGGACTTCACATATAAAGGAATGCAGTTTATTTTGATCCGCTTGGCTTTCATTAGTTGATTTCAAACCGTACGCTTTGAACAATTGGGATAAACGATGTTTTCATCACTTGATATGCAAAGTTGTAGGGTTTCAAAATGAAATGAGCACGTTTATACGGAAATGCGAAGTTTTCAACATACCCGATTAACTGAAAACCTTTGTTAACGATTAATCTGAATACTTGTATCAAAAATATATTTCTTTAGTTAATTAAATGAATAAAGGGCGAACCGAACCATAACCGCGGTCTGCAGGCTCCAAAAACCATGCAATGAACCGCAACCGGCGGTTCAAAAACTGAAAGCTATTGGATGGTTTGACCTCAGGTGGAGTAATATATTTTGCATACAGATTTTAAGCTATCTTTTATTGCTGTTTTATATTACACTTTGCCATTTTTAGCTATATTTTTGGGCTTCAAAAGGCTTCTTACTGAGATGATAGACGATGCCTTAGAACGTCCTGGGCGCTTTGATAAATTGATATGTGTTCCTCCACCAGATTCCGTCTAGAATGTAAATTTGCTACAAATAGCTCAACGAACTGAGTGGATTTGTGTAATCTCTGCAATCTATTGAGGCTTTTCAACGTGATTTTGAGGCAACTAGCACAGAGTGAAAGGACTTTAAAACTGTTTTGACAAGACTGAAGTCTTTGCTGACACAAAATCCAATTGAAGCTTATTATAGGATTGCTTATAGATTTTTATAAATAAAATAAAATAAATTTTAAAAATCAAATGTAACGGTCAATTGGTGGTGGGCCATTCGATAACACCTGCTAGTGAAATTTGATTGGAAATGCAAGTTTTGCGTGACTGTAAACAAATACTCGTGATAAGTAACGGTTACTTTACATTTCGCTTATCTCTATTAATAAAACAATTAAAACCACAAAAAATAGCAAAAAGCAACAACTAATCATAATAAACAGGTACAAGTGAATCACCAACCTCCATTCGCCACCATGGCAGACCAGTTCAAAAAAGACGCTGCACCGCCAAGCTACGAAGAAGTCATGAACACTCCCTCCCAAACACAGAGTAAGTTGAGCAATTAGAAAAAACAAAGGAAAGTAAAATTGTACCCCTTCTCTTTGAAACAGATGCTCAGCTTATAGCAGGCGTTCATTATGGTGGACCAACAGCTCCGCCGCCCAATATGCATGTGCCCACTTATGGAGCATTTGAGACCACGCCGGTCAGTGTGTGCATTCAGCCGCCAGCGGTGGCTATGCCCACCGAAATCATTGTCATTGGAGGTTGTCCGGCCTGTCGGATTGGCTACTTGGAGGAAACTTACTCAGCTCTGGGCATTTGCTGTGCCATTCTCTGCTTCCCGGTGGGTCTGCTCTGTTGTTTGGCCATGCGCGAGAAGCGTTGCAGCAATTGTGGAACTGTTTTTTAAGCAATCCCAAAATAATATGTGTTACAAATCTCCAAAAGCTTTCATTGTTAGCAACTGTCACCCTATACCCTATTGGACACAAATTGTATTTTATTGTTAATCATTAGCTTATTAATCATTAAACTTTATCTGTAAATATGTAAGTGAGAAGTGAGAAGAGAGCATGTGACATGTTAGCTGGCCGACTGTTTTTACCCGAGTGTCATCCAAGTATGTACATCTGTATATGCATGTGTATGTGGGTACAATGTACATATTTCCATTGAGCGTTTGTAGTCGAGACTCGCTTCCGTTAAATTTAATTGAAATATAATGGGGGGCGGTTTTGAATTACGCCGCCGTTGGCTTTGTTTGGATTGTAGCTTTTTTATAAGGAAACAAATAGCAGAATATTAGATTAAGCTCACCGAAATTTATATACCCTATCCTAAGCATATGCAAAGAACAGGAGTTGTCTCTCCACAACAAGTCTGCAAAGACTCCAATTTTTTTTTTTTTTGTTACTGAGAAAATGTTAATAAACTGTGCAAAAGCTATTTACTTTCTGATCACAGATAAAAACATAAAATATATGACTAATAAATAACCTTTTAAAAAGGAAATGAAATAAAAGATGAACGTGTTGTTTTCAAATATGTATTGAGAAAGATAAAGGTGTAAATTTATGTCCCGCAAATAAAATAATCAACTATTCGTTCAGATTTCTAGATATTTTTAGTTTAAGGACCTACACCATCTAAAGAGTTTACTTCTTCACCATCTGACTGAACCAACCATAGTTAAATTAAATTTTGTATCATCCTGTATGAGTATTTTTTCACATCGCGGTTTCAATTAGCTTCATTTTGTAAAGCCTGGACTATCAAGACTTTATGATTCAAATCAATTTTAAAATAATTCTTAATAAAAAAGCGCAGCCTAAAAGTATGCCACAATTTTGTATTGCTTCCCTGTGCTTAACTCTCTATTCACTTTCGTTTGTATTTAGTGCAATTTAAACACGATTTTTTTAATGGGTAAAACATTTTATGAAATTACATATTCTCCATTTCCAATACCCAATAATTTTTGCCTTATTTCGGGCCAGAGATTGATTCCACGCTCATAAAATTTTGGTTCCTTGCAGTTAAAAAACTGGTGCAAGGTGTTTTTTGACGTTCTGATTTGAGGTAAAGGTTCTCCCATTCAAAAAATTTTGCAGAGACTGGAACAAGTAATAGTCCAAAGGAGCCAAGTCTGGAGTGGTAGCACATCCCATTCAAGCTGCAAAAGCTTTTGGCGAGTCATCAAACTTGTATGAGGTCTCAAATTTCGTTCTGTAAGAACATGAGGAACCCATAAGTCAAGCTTCGAAATTAATCCTAGCCGTTAGTGAACGATCCAATATTTTGTTTAAAAAATAATTTAACAAAATCTTACCAAATCAAAAGCAGTTATTCACAAGCTTTAATTTATGGAGGCTCTTTTGCTCAGTTTTTAAAAAAGTTAATGCATTTTCTAAGCGAAGGTCGTGGATTTTATGTGCCATCATATTCATATTCATAAACCATTTCCAAAAAAAAACTCATTTCAGAACGTGTGGAAATCAAAATTTCTTTTTGGATTATTTCTTTAGCAGAAATCAGAGACTGGAAACTACCGCCGAGATTTTAACGCAGGGCTGCAAACCTCCTAAAAATCGGCAGGGGTTTACTTCAGGGTTCGAACCCGCAAAACTCCTTGTGTTCGGGTTCACGGAGCGGGTTCAGAAAGTCGCTGAACCTAGGTTCGGGTTCGAAACGGGGTTCAGCAATAATTTTGTTCTTCGCTAATTGAGAAAAGATTTACGTAAATTGAAACAAACTTAGTGCCGATTTCTTTTATGTGTCAGATAAGCTCACAATTTACCCTGCTATTTGTAGGTTAATGTGATATATGGCTCTATGTATAAGATGAGAATTCGGACCCTAAACATTTTAATCATGTATAGAAGTTTAGAGGCTTGATAATATCATATTCGAGCTTCTATACATCATCTGACGTTTTAGCAGGCTCTAGGTCAATAAATCATGGAGCAATGAGTATTAGAAATAAAATGTACACTGCCTCTCAATTGTGAGTAGTTGTTAGCGATTGTCCGCATTGAGATTCTTATTGTCCGTATAGGAAATCACCTTGGTTCCCGATATATTTATGTCTTGTTCATATCTCTTATAACAAGAAGCACCCACACCACAAAGGAGGATGGCCGACTGTACAACTATCTTAAGAACCTCTCGGTTCTATCATAAGCTGGCTTTGACTATCTACAGCCAGTCGGCAAAAGCCATTGCTATGATTGTTTGGGAATTCCAAATTATTTAACATACTTAGTATAAGTTTATCAATAGTGTGTCTTCCATCGATCGTTCATTATTACTGATTTTATCACTGGATAAAATAAATATATGAGTCGAAAAATTGCGCAAGACCTTTACTTGTATTGCCGGAAATGAAATACAAAAATGCGACATTGTTAAGTTCTTTACAAAGATTGTTCTTCCAAAACTTTTAAGCATAAATTTTTTTCCCTCAACAAAAAAAAAAAAGAAAAATAATTATTTTTTTTCATCTTTTATTAAAATTTAACAATTTTTTAAAATAAAAAAAAAAAATTTTTTTAATTGTTTTTATTTCAAAGCTAAGAAATATTGGGAAATGTCAAACTTGACATATATAAGTTTGTGTTGTCAAAAAGTCTTGCGGTAGTTCCCCTAGCTTGTCAAGCGCTTAGTTCTAGTTATATTCGCATCGGTTCACGCTAGAGCTTTTTGAAAGCTCTTTTCACGCGCTAACACGTGTTTGATTTATTGTTGTTTGTTTTTAGTCGTTCGTGAGTTATAGCGTCGCAAACATGGAGCAAAATAAAGAGAAAATACGGCATATTTTACAGTACTACTACGATAAAGGCAAAAATGCATCTCATGCTGCCAATAAAATTTGTGCAGTTTATGGACCCGATACAGTTTCCATTTCCACCGCACAACGATGGTTTCAACGTTTTCGTTCTGGTGCAGAGGTGATCGAAGATGCGCCACGGTCCGAAGGCCTGTCGTCGAAAATTGCGATAAAATCGCTGAATTGATCGAAAGAGACCGGCATAGTAGCAGCCGTAGCATCGGCCAAGAGCTGGGCATGAGTCATCAAACCGTTATAAACCATTTGAAGAAGCTTGGATTCAAAAAGAAGCTCGATGTATGGGTGCCACACGACTTGACGCAAAAAAACATTTTTGCCCGTATGGATGCATGCGAATCGCTTCTGAATCGCAACAAAATCGACCCGTTTTTGAAGCGGATGGTGACTGGCGATGAAAAGTGGGTCACTTACGACAACGTGAAGCGCAAACGGTCGTGGTCGAAAAGCGGTGAAGCTGCCCAGACGGTGGCCAAGCCTGGATTGACGGCCAGGAAGGTTCTTCTGTGTGTTTGGTGGGATTGGCAGGGAATCATCCACTATGAGCTGCTCCCCTATGGCCAAACGCTCAATTCGGACCTGTACTGCCAACAACTGGACCGCTTGAATGCAGCACTCATGCAGAAGAGGCCATCTTTGATCAACAGAGGCCGAATTGTCTTCCATCAGGACAACGCCAGGCCACACACATCTTTGGTGACGCGCCAGAAGCTCCGGGAGCTCGGATGGGAGGTTCTTTTGCATCCACCGTATAGTCCGGATCTCGCACCAAGTGATTACCACCTATTTCTGTCCATGGCGAACGAGCTTGGTAGTCGGAAGTTGGCCACAAGAGAGTCCTGTGAAAATTGGCTCTCCGAGTTTTTTGCCAATAGGGAAGCGAGCTTCTATAAGAGGGGCATTATGAAGTTGGCATCTTGTTGGGAACTCGTCATCGAACAAAACGGCGCATATTTGACTTAAATCGCATTATTATAACCAATTTTATGAACAATTGAAAATTCAATAAAAATACCGCAAGACTTTTTTGACAACCTTATATTTGTTTCAAAAATAATCCTCTAACTAAACCCCTTCCTGCTGGATTTGGACGTTCAATGGGCACTCAATGTATATACCTCGTGTAATACGGGTAATACCTATCTAGCTAAGGCGATGGTTATTAATAGTCTTTAATCATCCCAACACAAAAGGTGAATGGGTAAAAGCGGATCCAAAAAGACAGGGTTTTGTTATATTCCATACCATATGCGCATTTAACAAGTGGATTATGGATACGCGACAGCTTACAGCTTGGATTGGTAGTTTGGCCCATCGGCCCTTCCGCGCAATTAAGTGGTGGACGAGCTATTCAAGAAGTTCGAGAGCAAGTCATCTAAAGTAACTGCTCAAACGGACGATATAGCGAAAGTACGTCCATCTACTCTCAGCTCCATAGAGAGATATGGGCATTTCCACACTGACGTGACGTTACGTAATAAAAAATCTTGGATTTTTAAAAAGATTGTTTTATATTTTGGCATCAATTAAATAGCATTAACAAATAGCAAAACAATGACATCAATCGATCATAAGGAGTTAAAAATATAAGCAAATATATGTGCTGGCGTAACGTTACATAAAACGGAAGTGTGTTTTAACTTGTTTTAAAAAAATCTAAACTTGCAAGCGCGTAGTTCTAGTTGTATTCGTCGCATCGGTTCACGCTAGAGCTTTTTGAAAGCTCTTTTTCACGCGCTAACACGTGTTTGATTTATTGTTGTTTGTTTTTAGTCGTTCGTGAGTTATAGCGTCGCAAACATGGAGCAAAATAAAGAGAAAATACGGCATATTTTACAGTACTACTACGATAAAGGCAAAATGCATCTCATGCTGCCAATAAAATTTGTGCAGTTTATGGACCCGATACAGTTTCCATTTCCACCGCACAACGATGGTTTCAACGTTTTCGTTCTGGTGCAGAGGTGATCGAAGATGCGCCACGGTCCGGAAGGCCTGTCGTCGAAAATTGCGATAAAATCGCTGAATTGATCGAAAGAGACCGGCATAGTAGCAGCCGTAGCATCGGCCAAGAGCTGGGCATGAGTCATCAAACCGTTATAAACCATTTGAAGAAGCTTGGATTCAAAAAGAAGCTCGATGTATGGGTGCCACACGACTTGACGCAAAAAAACATTTTTGCCCGTATGGATGCATGCGAATCGCTTCTGAATCGCAACAAAATCGACCCGTTTTTGAAGCGGATGGTGACTGGCGATGAAAAGTGGGTCACTTACGACAACGTGAAGCGCAAACGGTCGTGGTCGAAAAGCGGTGAAGCTGCCCAGACGGTGGCCAAGCCTGGATTGACGGCCAGGAAGGTTCTTCTGTGTGTTTGGTGGGATTGGCAGGGAATCATCCACTATGAGCTGCTCCCCTATGGCCAAACGCTCAATTCGACCTGTACTGCCAACAACTGACCGCTTGAATGCAGCACTCATGCAGAAGAGGCCATCTTTGATCAACAGAGGCCGAATTGTCTTCCATCAGGACAACGCCAGGCCACACACATCTTTGGTGACGCGCCAGAAGCTCCGGGAGCTCGGATGGGAGGTTCTTTTGCATCCACCGTATAGTCCGGATCTCGCACCAAGTGATTACCACCTATTTCTGTCCATGGCGAACGAGCTTGGTAGTCGGAAGTTTTTGTTGCCCTAGGTAATGTTTATAAAAACGCTCGAAATAGTGTAAAAGTTTAAAAACTTGAAGTGTTCAAAGAATCGGCTAAAAATACTTGATATGGTGCTTATCTGATATAGATATTTTTTGATATTCCGGTTCGATTTCCGGTAAAGAATGGATCTATAATCTTTTTAGTTTTTGTTTTTATTAAAAATGCCAAAAATATAGCCGAGGTCTGAAAAGATGTTCAATTACAAACGATACAATACAAAAAAAAAAAAAAATCCAGCTTACATGGTTCGAACACACGTTCTGTTTCCTGTTTATGAGTTATGAGGCGTCTAAAATCCGTTGTAAGTATTAAGGGCAAAATGCATAGCCTGTTAAAAACATCTGGTTTCCCACTACAATTACTAGGGTAAATACAAGGGGCGCTCACAAACTCATGTATGATAAATTTACCAATTACGATTTTACAAGGGCTGGTGAACACATTCATTTTTATTTTCCAGCATTTCTTATTCAAAAATATTTTCTCAATTTTTTTTTATATGCTTAAGTATTTGACATGACGTTACCTGGCGTTAGGTTACGTAAATTTCCTCATTATTTATATGTTATTTTATTTGTAATATAAAGCAAAAATCTTCAGTTAAGTGCAATCACATAGTTTCTTTTGGTAACTTATGCAATATTTTTTAACTCTTTGTACCATTAGAAATATTTTAGAGACCAAAAATCAATTCAATCTAAAGGGATTTTTATTACAATAAAAAGTATTCAAATGAGAAAAATAGCGCTTACGCTAATTTGTCTTCGAAAATTTCGGAATGGGTTACGAATAAATACAGGATTGTCTTGCATTTGGAAGATCATTTTAACAAAAATCAACTTGATGTGTCTTTTTCGATTCCTTTTGATGATTTAAAAGAGATTCATTTCATGGGCGACTTAAAGCAGACTCGAAAATGACTCATTCAAATGCTCAAAAAGTGATTCATTCAAAAACGACTCGAAGAAGACTCGCAAATGACTCGAAAAGGAGTCGAAACTGATCAGAAAAACGGGATAGAATTGACTCTTTATGAAGAGTCTCGGCTAGCGTACCATTTTCTCCCGACAAAAGTATCACTTATGATCGGAAAAAGAGCGCATTTATGACTATTTTAATCAGACAGAGAACTCGAAAAAGACTCGAATGTGATCAGAAATTTCATAAAATGCTGGCTGGGTGGTTGATTTTGATTGTTTCTCCATGAAAATATAATCAAAAATAGTGTTTATAAGAACTTTTAATTTTTTGCTGTCACGGTGGACTTTTCAATGTAAATGTACGCGGAATCGACGAAGTCAAAGCGGACAAGCCGGACCTTATCATCTCTAACAAGGGGTACAATCCCAGCCAGCTTTTAAGAATTTTCTGATCACATCTGAGTCTTTTTCAGTCCTCAGTCTGATTAAACTAGTCTTAAATGCGCTCGTTTTCTGATCACAAATGATACTTTTGTCGGAAGAAAATGGTACCCTAGTCGTCGTTTATTCCCAGTTTTTCAGATCAGTTCGACTCATTTTGGAGTCATTTGAAAGTATTTTTCGAATCGTTTTTAAAGAATCACCTTTTGAGCAAATGCAAGAGTCATTTCAGAGTTTTTCCTTAAATCGCTCCTGAAACTAATCTGTTTTTAATCATTAAAAGGGCTCGAATAAGACTCGCCAAGGTAATTTTTATAAAAACGATCCTCCTCTTCTTTGCTGAAAGCGTAATGATTTGGAAAGACCTTAAATATAACCTCTCGATGGTTTCAGGCACAACGGATCAGCTAAGGGCCTATTAGGCCTACGAGTGGTCCCAAGGGGGCCGTCTTCTGCTAAAACAGTGTTCTTCTCCCCGTTTATCTGTTTCTGCCCAGCCCTAAGACGAAGCACATCTCGGCTCTCACTTTCTAATGGGCTTCTTCTGATACTACTAAGAGCAGGGGTGAAAACTATGATATTCTCTCTAGATGTCTCATAGTTAGTATACCAACATTTGAACTGAAGCTTAGAAAAGAAGGGAACAAAAAGATGTTCAAGTGCTGCCAAATGCTTTTATCTTTAATGTTCTATTGATGAAAAGCCAGTAAAAGTTATTAACTTACCTATTGATAATTTAACATAAAGTGCGATCTAGCGGAAGACTAAATAAAATGCTTGAAAATTTAGGTAGATGCTAGAAAAAGGGACCCACAGTTTTACGCCGAATCGAAACGGCAAAGTTTGAGAAGCTTTTTCATGGCTAGGTACTTCACAGCTGGCGCCAATAACAGGTGAAGGTGACCTAACGTGTAAAAGTTTATAAAGAAAATAAATTTTTTATTAGGTGATCCGAGGCGGGATTGAACCCACACCAGGCCAGGCCACCAACCGCTGGACCACACCGCGCGGTAATCAGTACCGAAACAAATATATGGGTTATTTTAGGTTTTTCCTCTTCTAGTAAAACTTTCGATATACGTTAATTTATTTGATGGCGAAATAAAAGGAAAGATGGAGAAGGTAAAGATTTTAGTTAGCTGCGTTGTTTCTTTTTCGTTCCTCATCTTTCCCCTTATTTGTTATGCCAATTTGTTTGTTTGAAAGCGTAAGTATTCACAGATATTTTTGTTATTCGCGTCGATCGTCTTTTTTAAATTACTCTTTTAATGCCTTTGAATGTGAATGTAAATGAATATCAGAGTACGGCACGTAACTATCTAATGTGGCGTGCGGCAGCGACTCATAGCGACGTCGGCACACCGAAAGTATACGACAAAGGCGGACACCCACAGCTCATATGAGCCGAAGTCAATCATGTTTTTATGCAAACGCGAGCCAAAGCTATGGTTGTGTGAATCGGTAACACTGCATTGTGAGTAAAACGTTTGTTGTCTGGAGAGGGCTCTTTTGTTTACCAACACTAGCGCACTTTTTTGCCCTCTCCGTTTGGCCGCCTCTGGTATACGTGGTTATAATGATCTCTTTTGCCATAACAAAGAAGCGCTAAATGAGAATGCGCTCGCGTGGCAGAGCGGACACACGCAACGCCAAAATAAGCATGTGTGTTTTGCCGTGTTTGTGGCATATTCTCTTGTATCGTGTGCCTTTATGCCAGGGTTCCAGAAGAAGAGAGCGCGATTATGTGGCTGTGTGTCTTTCTCTAACACACAGTGAAGCATGTTTTTCGGCAAGCATTCAGTGAAAATTGGCGAGTAATACTCGCCAGGTATGTTAGTCCCCCAGGGCAAAGACATTAGAATATGAAGATGAGTAACGCCATACGATTTTTTTGCACACGATTTGTGCCCCCTGGCTTTTGAATCTGGCTTTTCGCTCTCTTGAAATTTTGTCCAGAAGCCAGAGAGAGAGCTCTAGAGCCAGCCGCGTTTTTGTACGCATTCAGCGACAGCCGACGACTGTAAGTGTGCACATGTATTCTCAAGCATTACTCACACAAGCAAGTGCATTCTATTTTTAGATTTTTACGCTCTCAACCTTTGTGTGAGCGGAGAGAGCGCGATTTTCGGCACCATTAAAAAAACAGCTGCATATTGCAAAACCATTGTATGGGCGTTCGGCATCTTAGAGATTATATTGGTCTTTGCCCAGGGCCTATGGGCTGGGGAACTCTGCCTTATGATGGGATAGAATAATATAGCGTCACATTCAGTGTTACCATCGCAAAATTCCCAATAGGTTCAGTACCTTTTACTCAATAAATGAGATTTCAAGTTATTAGCCATATTCAGTTGTGGGTTATTGGTTTAAAATATTACTTTGCAAAGGTTTCAGTTGAAATTTTCAACTATTTTCCCACACCACCCAAACCAATAACCCACAACTGAATATGGCTAATAACCGTAACCGGACAAAAGCGATCAGCCAAAACAGTATTCGCAACTCTAACCGTTGTTTTTTTCGATTTTAATCTAAGAATAATACTAAAATATGAATTTATTAATCAGTTGGGCCGAGTCCCGGCGGTACTGCAATACCAGGCCAACCCATGACAGAGGTGGAGCAAGCCCCTAGCACTCCGTCTAATTCCAAAAATCAGTTTAACATTTGTTGTTCTCCAATGGAGAAACTATCAGATGTTAAGCTGATAAGAACAGATACTACACTTTGATCTTAGCCATAAGGCCGAGAAGCGATAACTGGTAAGAGCAAATGAACAGCCTCTCCATGAGTAAAGTGCTTGAAGCGGTTGGGAATTGTATGGCAAGAGAGAAATGACAATTGTGCGTAAGGGTATTGCCTGCTTTTGGGAGTTGTTGTAGCAAAATTTAAATGATGTCATTTGACATCACCTAACCAATGAGCTCAACTTATTCATTTCATGGTCATAGGGTATAAAAACAAATTCGCCGGCATCCACATCCGTTGTGTCAGCATCTTTGAGATGACAGTCGCAAAACTCTCGCGTTGTTGTTGACATGCCCAGAATAATTCGTCTACCGTTGTGGCTGTTGTTGTTGTTGTTGTGGCAGAGTTTGACTTCAGCCTCTACTCCTAATCCGTATAATGTGGTGATGGTGATATTTGATGACTTACGTCCAGTTTTGGGTGCCTATGGCGATCGTTTGGCCAGTACTCCTTACCTAGATGCCTTTGCCCAGGGCGGTCATGTGTTTACGCGTGCCTATAGCCAGGTAAAGGTGTTACCTTTGTTTGGATTGAAATCGATGCCTGTTCACGATCCTCTCTTGATTTTTAGCAATCGTTGTGCGCACCCAGTCGGAATTCTCTACTTACTGGCCGTCGTCCGGATACCTTACATTTGTATGACTTTTACAGTTATTGGCGTAGTTTTGTGGGTAATTTTACCACCTTGCCACAGTACTTCAAGGATTATGGCTATTACACCTATAGTTGTGGCAAGGTCTTTCATCCGGGTCTGTCATCCAATAATACCGATGATTATCCTTTAAGCTGGTCAGCACCTGCCTTTAGGCCGCGCACCGAGCAGTATATGAACTCACCTGTGTGCCCCGATAGGGAAGGAGTTCTTCGTAAGAACCTCATCTGTCCGGTGCAGTTGCAAACGCAACCCTATAAGACTCTGCCGGATATTGAATCTGTGGCCGAGGCCTTGCGTTTTGTGGAATCGAGAAAGGAGTCTAGAAATCTTAATCAACCCTACTTCTTGGCCTTGGGCTTCCACAAGCCTCACATCAATTTCCGTTTTCCCCGGCAATTCCTGTCGAGATTTACTCTGTCGCAGTTCTTCAATTACACGGAGGATACTTTAAAACCCCCAGATATGCCTGCCGTGGCTTGGAATCCCTATACAGATGTCAGAGCCAGAGATGACTTTAAGCATGTCAACATCTCTTTTCCCTATGGTCCCATTTCCAGACATCAGGCGGCTCAGATACGTCAGGCTTACTATGCCTCGGTGTCTTATGTGGATGATTTGTTTGGAAAATTTCTAGCTGGATTGGATCTGGAACGTACTGTGGTGATGGTGTTGGGCGATCATGGCTGGTCGTTGGGTGAGCATGCCGAGTGGGCCAAGTATAGCAATTTTGAGGTGGCTCTACGGGTGCCTTTGATCATACGCACACCGGAGTTTCCTTTGAAGAAGATCAAGCGTTATCATGGCATTACCGAATTGCTGGATGTGTTTCCCACTTTGGTGGATTTGGCCCATCTACCTAGGCTGCCGGTTTGTGGTGGAGCACAAGGTGAAATTACTTGTGGTGAGGGTAAAAGCCTGTATCCTCAGCTGCAGGGATTGGGTTTGGGTGAGTTGGTTTATTGCTTAATTTAAGTGATTTTCTTATGTTAATAATGATTTTTCTTAACAGCCGAACAGCATGTGGCCTTGAGTCAATATCCACGTCCTGGCATGCTGCCCACGAAACATCCAAATAGTGATAAGCCCAAGTTAAGGAACATCAAGATAATGGGCTATAGTCTACGAACGGAGCTATATCGGTATACATTATGGGTGCGATTTCATGCACAGAACTTTAGTCGAGGTTAGTAACTAAAATGGAAGAATGCTACCTTTTTTGTTCACCAAACTCGCCTCTCAATTGGGTAATTATTTAGAATGCTGTGTGGCATATGGCACCGTCTTGTTGAAACCACATGTCAGCCAAGACCAGCTCTCCGTTTTGGGCAAAAAAAGGTTGTTATCATCGCACGGTAACGCTTTCCATTCACAGTAACGTTCGTGCCGATCCAATGATGCCACCGGCGTAAAATCCGCACCAAACAGTGAATTTTTCGGGATGCATTTGCAGTTCTTCCAATGCTTCCGCCTGCTCTTCACACCAAATACGGCAATTTTTTGTTCACGTATCCATTCAACCAGAAATAAGCTGCGTCGCATTTCCGATAAAAAGTAGATCTTCATCCAAGTTCACCAAAAGTTAGCCGTTGTGGTAGTTCGTGTGGCTTCAATTCTTGCACCAGCTGTATTTTCAAAGGTTTTATATCCAAGTCCTTCCGCAAAATATTCCACGAAGGGAGTAACAGAGGCAGAATTGCTGCGAACGACGCCGAATCGATCATTTACGATCATTAGCAGCACTGGAAGACACAGCTGCGATATTTTCCGCTCTCTGTCTATCTAGATCCATCGGAATAGAATTTATACCTTTTGGTACCTAAAACTTCAATTATGTTTTGCTCTTGGATGTACTTAAATAAAGTACAAAGCATTCTAGAATAGAAAAACGACTGTTAATATTATTCAAATGGGAACAAACTTTCTTGTATCAAGAACATCTCGTACGTACAGTTAACCTAAAAATTTAAGAAAAGATCGTACTTAGTTCAAGTACAAAATTTCTTGGATTAAGGACAAAATAGACTTGCAATGCAAGCTTCAAAAAGTGTGCTACCGAAAATGCCATTTATTAAAAATAATTTTTTTGATGGGGGGGGGGGAGTAGTGTGACCCAAAGAATTTTCCTAAATTTCCTCTGGATTTTTATATTATCCCGAGCTCCTAGTTTCAAGGACACATTAGAAAAGCTTAGAATTTAGAACAGAACATGTTTACTTTTTCCCAAAATAATATTTTGTTTAAAAGTTTTGGGGTTGACCTTAGAATTTATTAGAATTAATTTTCCAAAAAAAGTGCAGATTGGAAAAAAAAGAAAAAAAATTAGAAATGATACAAAAACAAATTAGGAGCGGAAAAAAAAGAGTTTTATATTTATAAATTTATTCAATATACATTCAATCTAACCCATAAAATATATTTAAAATATTATACCACCCAAATAAATAAGTTAAAATCATGTAAAAAAAGGATTGAAAATTAAAAATTATGGCCAATAATTAAGGAATTCTTTAGTTTTTTAACAATTTTGAACTTTTAATACTAAATCTGTATTTATCATTTAATATTTAGTACAGTGTCCTTTATTGCCAATAACAGCTTCTGGCATGAAATCAACTAAGTCCGGGCATCGTTTTAGGGGAATTTTGGACCAGGACTCTTTAATTTCTTCCAGAAAGTGATCCGATAGTGGTTGGCTTGGAAGCAGCAACTGCCTTCTTGACGTCAGACCACAGATTCAGGTCAGGCGACTGAGCAGGCCACTCCAAAACGTTCACAAAGTTTGCCCTGAACCATTACTTTGCTTTTTGCTGGTGTGTTTGGGGTCATTGTCCTGTTGAAAGACCCATACGAGCAGCATTTCGTATTCTGCAAAGAGTAGCATTACTGTCTTCATGATATTCACGTACACGTGCTGATCCATGATGGTTTCTCCATAGTAGGAAAAGCAAGACCATCACCATTACACTACGTCCTCCATGTTAAGGGATTTTGTGGTGTACTGGGGTTTGTATTCTGTGTTCTTGGACGTCTAACGTATGATTGAGATCCCTTTCCACCAAACATAATCACTTTGGACTCATCTGACCATAGAATATTCCTCCATTGTTGGGATGTCCAATTTGCATGATCCCTGGCAAACTTCTTGCGCTTAGTAAAGTGTGTCGCGTTTAAAAGTGGTACCTTTTTTGGGCTGCAGGCTTTTGGGGTATGTTGCCTAAGATATCTGCGAACTCTTTGGTCCATCGCATTTATTTTAAGCTCTTTTTAAGCTGGGCAGCAGGCTTGAAGGGATCCTTCTTGCTCTGACGAATCAGTTTTTTGACATGAAGAGGGGTCATAGATCGTTTTCGTCCGCGTGTTTCGATCTTTTCTTCATAGTTTAAGGCGTTTTTAATCATTTTATTAAAGCATCCTACGAATTGACCAACTTCTTTTCAAGTTTTTTCCGTCCAATATCAATTTTTTATAAGATCGCGCTTCTCCGCTGTTCAGAGCTTTCCCGTCCCATTGTAATGATTATTAATAACTTTTATTATAGAAACAATGAAATCTTAGTCAAAACTAATAAAACATCTGCTTTCTACAAATGCAAATCTTTAAGGGTTTATTAGGGGGGTGTTATTTTTTTTTTTTTTTTTAATAAAAAATATATTTTTAAATGTTTTAAATAAAAAAAAAAAACAAAAAAAAACTATTTGTGTGTTTAATTTTTGTGTTGATTTCAAATCTCTCGTGTTTTGTCGGGGAGATTTTTAAATTCACCAAAAAAATGTATAAAATTAGTTTTCTGGAAATGTGAATAACATATTTTGGATAATTAAATATTTTATTTGTTTTATAATATTATTTGTGTTTTAATAAAAACTCTGCTAATGCTGTCGTAACAATTAAAACCTGCCAACCACAGCGCCCTCAAGTTATGGAGTTGCCATCACCATTGGCACAAGGGCTTAGAGTTGTCAAGTTTTATTTTATGATTGGCGCAAAAATTTTATTTAAATTTTGCATTTCATATTTTTGGAGATATGACTTAAATTTGAATTATAATTTAAAAATGCATCATAAAACATATAACACTATCAAAAAATTGCATTTAAACATCAAATTAACTCATAACTAGAAGATGGGAAATTTTTTTTTTTTGGAGAAAGGGCAACCCTGTTAACAGATTGGATAGGAATGTCCCATTAGCATGGACACAAACCTCCCAACTCGATTTTCATATAAGAAAATCGAAATCTCTTGAAGCTCTGGGACACCGACGGATTTTCGAGCGATTTGCAAACCAACCAAGGCCAAAATCTCTGGACATTTCTGGGACTCCCGGTAGACAGATATTTGAAGCACGGTAACACTCTTTTTGTTTATGGAAATATTAGAAAAAATACTATCTAAATTTAAAAAAATAATCAAAATTAGTAAATATAAAAAAAAAAAAAAAAAAAAAAAAACAAAAAAAACAAAATATAAAACAAAATAAAATAAAAATATATCACTCTTCAAAAATACAAACCTTTAAAAAAAAAATTAAAAATAAAATAAAATACAACAATATTATTTGCAGTGCAAAATAGCATATAATATTAAATATGTAGCTTACCTCTGCTTTATCTGATTAAAACTCGATCATAAATTCCACAAATTTAGTTTAAATTAGCCAAATTTCGGATAAAGGGAACTAAAAGTGAAGTGGATAAATTGGAATCTAAAGCATTATTCGCTGACATCACAATCAAACCTGAGTCTAAGTGGTCGTTTTGAATGTGAATATGCAATAAGAGTCCGCTGATGAGAAGATGTGGATATCTTCAGAAACGGCGATCGTTAATACAGACATACCATTGCTATTTAAGATGTTGTAGTGTCTCTGTTGATTTGTGTTGATTACATTGAATTGGCAACTTCTCCACCGACCTCCAAGCCAGCCAGATCCAAAAAGAGGAACTAAAAAAGGATAAAATTCCGGGAAAAGGACAGAATAGGGAATGTTTTTGACATTTTTGGCTGAAGCAGTTTAAATCAAGATAGATCTATCGGAAAACAAATGGGCAAACTACTTATGACCAACAATGAAATCTATTTACAATATTCGGAAACTGTCTTAAAACAAGTATTTTGGTATGGAAAAAATAGTACTTGAATAAGAATTTTGTGCTTGAATTTTGTACTTGAATCAAGTATTTTCGTACTTACCGTACTATTGACACGGTTCGTACTTGATTCAAGTACAAAGTTCTTGGTTTTCTTTTACTAGAACAACTACTTACTATAACTACTCCTTCGACCTATAGTTCCTATGATGGCAGCTATATGCTTATCAGAATTATATGAAAGCATATAATACTGATCATATACAGATTGGGAGCTAAGCATTGAAAACAAGTAAGTTTTTTTCGGTTAGTTTTTTGTCCGATCGTTCCTATGGCGGCTATATGCTGTAGTATTGACAAATGTGCAGCGCATTTGTACTAAAAGACTTCGTGTAATGTTTGGTCACGGTAGCTTTAATACTGACGGTGAAGACATCATAGAAACAGACGGACGGACAGACGGACATGGTTTTATCAACTCAACTCGTCATGCCGATCAAGAATATAAATACTTTATGTGGACGGAGATGCTTCCTTCTATGTAGTATAAACATCTGGACAATTTTAATATAACCTCTGCAAATCTATAAAAATAGTAATTGTGCAACTCCAGAGATCAAAAACACGACCGCCAGTTTATGAGTTATACAAACAGCTCTCTACGCCACTGAAGCGTCTGAAATTAATCGTAGATATCGTACCATTGAATCTCAAATAACAGCATATTACAACAATTCCTACGATGAATGAATCATAAACCATTTTACGGGAACCAGAACCCTTAATAAAACCAAAACCTATAGATTCCAGTTTTTGCAGTTCCTTGTTTCAAATCATTCATCGATAGTTTATGGATCGAACCTTATTCTTATAAATAATTAAAACTGGGTTGACCTGAATCAAAAAAACGGTTTTATCAATATCCATCTTAGAACCGAACATACTAATACTAATACTTTCACACTTTCAGATTGGCACGATGTATATGGTGAGGAATTGTACGACCATCGCCTGGATTCTGGTGAAGAGCTAAATCTGGTGACGCTGCCCGAATTTGATGATGTGCGTCAACGACTGCGTCGGCGTCTGATCGAGACCGTGGACAGCAGCAGGAGCGGCAGCTAGGAAGCTTCTCGTTTTGCTTCTGATTTGAATAAATTCATAATAAAAGCAGCAGCAGCAACAACAATAACCAACCAAAGATGGGGTCTCTCTCCGAGAAGACGCAAAAATCTGGTCGCCATAATTGGAATTTAATACTTCCGGTTTGACAGCGAATCGCAGCTCCACTGCACGCCCAGTGACTTGAAAGGCATTGCTGCATATATTTCGCTGTAATTCGCTGCTCCCCTTTCCTTCCGCCCCTGTCCACAAAGTAGAGTGTGCGCTGCGCATGCGTGACTTGTGTCCATTGCCTTTTTGGCTTCGTTTCGTTCGTTTTGTGAATTTTTGTGAATGAAATTTCATTCAATGTTGGCGGCGTTGCGTTGGCGTTGACGGCGACGGCGACGGTGACGCCGACGCCCAAAATTGGAGACAACTAACAGACGCTCGTCTCGTTGGGGCGAGCTTTCATTTTCGCTGTTGCCAGGCGAGTGAAAATGCTTTGGTAATTAAATCTGCAGTCAGTTGGTTGGATCGATGCGCTGCGTCCGTTGTGGCTGGGCTCTGTCTATTTACTCTCTAATGTGCATATTTGGTGTGGGCTTTATCGGTGCTGTGTTGGTGTCAGCAGCAGTCATAGTCATGTGGGCAGGTCTGACTTGAGGTGATTAAACTGCATTTTCATAGGAGTATTCGAGTTCATTTTGGAATAGTCCAACTGACGCGCCAAGTCCGTGTAGGATAGAATGTGTGGATGGGTTCACCCAGCTCTAAAGCTTACCTCATACTTTCCACACACTCAAGTAAGCAGCTCTTAAGGTATTCCATTCATAACTTCGTTCCGCTAGCCTACGGTATGCCCACCCAGTTAGATCAGTAACCAAGCCAAGAAACCACCAGCTAACCATAACTCTTTTTCTTTTGTAATTTTTTTTTTGCTTGTCTCACTGTCACACCATTTCCGTTGTGGGTTTTCCCTGTAAATTCATTTTCTTTACCGTTGCATTGTCGACAGCGCGCTTTTCTAATTCGCTCATAAGGCAAAACCAAAAGGTGGGGTCTCCGTCGTCTCCACGTCAGCAATTGCAACATGCAGGCCTGATGTCTGTTTCGGTTTTGAGTTTTGCGGCTTACCGCAGAATAGTCAAAGCGCGTGTGTGTTATAATAATCTGTGGCACTTTAGAGGTTTAGTCGATAGATAGATATATTGCAGAGAGAGGAGATTCACACATAACCTTTACACTCAGCAAAAAAGCAGTTACAAACTGCTTTAATAGTACACACGCCACGAGATTGAGAGAAGCTTGGCTTGGCCCTTTGGGGCTGTATAGCCAATGTATCATTAAATCATTAAAATGTACTTAATTGGTCAAGTAACAAGTTGGTATAGGCGGGGAGCCCCTTTGTTTAGTGTAAAGCAGAGAGGTTCGGTCGGGGGTTCAGACCCGTTGTAGCCTTAAGGTTCGGTTCGCGGACCGGTTCTTGGAGAATTCCTGAACCTAAGGGTTTTTAGTTCAAACCTCAGTTCCACTTGAACTAACAACTTGAACAGAATAGTTTTCGTTTATAAATACTAATTTGTTCAAAAAATATTCTCTAGTTCAATAATGCTACTTTAGTTATCAAATTCAATCAAATTTTACAACTTTTGATCACTGCTAAGTTTAAGTTAATAAGCATTATATCTTCTAGGAGGTTTTTACCTACCTTCACTACCTCTTGGATCAGAAAATCAAACTTAAGTTTTGAAAAAGACCCGTTCGACTTGATTCCTGATTATAGTTAAGTCAATTTTATTAAGTTCTCGTTTTTGACCTTTTGATAATTTTTTAATACATTTGTCGAAGGAATCTATAACATCATTTACAGATTTTATATTTGATATTTATTCATTGCTTTCTAGGTTTTTATAAACTTCTCTTCTTTGCAATCAAAAGTTGATTCATTTGAAAGTGAATGAAGAATCTCTTTAAAAATTAATTTTTGGAGCTTCAGAAGAAGTTAACAAAAGTTGAAAAACTCAGGGCTAAGAGCGCTTTAGCAATATTGGCATGAGCTTACAACAAAGGAACGTTTATCAAGGAAAGAAAAGCTAGAGGAATTAAAATCACTTGAGTATTCAGTAAATAGTAATTGTGAATCCTGGTTTTCAATTCAAACGATTTTAGGTGGAGCTTCTTTAAAGAACTCTGAATACATTTTTCTTTCATTGTAGTAAACGTTCGCTCAACTACGAACTACACAGTCGAGCAATATTTTTTTATAATTTTTTTATAAACAAAAGATTTTATATAGTGTGAGTAAGCAGAAGTATGGGATCTCTCTAGAGTAGTATACTAATGTCAACCTAAAATTCTCTAAAAAAAAATTCGTTATTTACTAAATTTTAAGTTTTTACAGCACAACAAATTGTTATTAAAGAGTCCGCAAGTCATAGTTCAAATCAATAAATGCGTTTGATGCACATGAGCATCAGTTGCATTCCTGTTCTGCTCTGCAGTTCTCATTCAAAAGTTTTCCTGCTCGATCCATACTCGCTTCATTATGGATGTTAATAGTAGAAATCTGACCTAGAGAAATGTCGCAGGATTGGAGAACGAGATTACAAGCAATTTCTATATTTCACTGTAAGTGTCGTTGGAAGAACTACATAATATGTTGAACCGAACCTAATTTTTTGAAAAGCGGTCCGGTCCGGGTTCAGGTTTGAGGAGTCTAAAATATTGGGGGTTCGGTTCATGGTTCTGGTTCGTTCGGACCCAAAAAACGAACCGAACCGGTTCTAAGGGGTTCGGTTCAGGACCGTTTTGCAGCCTTGGTGGTAAATAAAAAAGTAAATGATTCTTTACCATATTTATCTTCTGATGAAGATGAAAGGCAATCTTTTAGCTTTAAAGTTTTAGAAAAACTTTTACTGTAAAGAACTAAACCATGTTGCATTTCTTGTATTAGCTGATCCAAGGTTCGTCCAGCCCCATTTTCACACACATATTTTTGTTTTACCAGCGATAATAATTCGAAAGTTACTGGAAGACACAATAATTAGGGGCGGACATCTAAGTAGTATTTTTGAAATACAAAATTTTTGGCTTAACTAATGTTAGGGTCTTCAAAATAACATACCAAATAATTGAATCCATAAAAGTTTCTAAGTGTCAAAAAATGAGAGTTTTTACTCGACAGAGTGGGCAATGGCTCCAAATCGATGAATTCTGGCAAAAATTTTTATATATTGCTACCAATATTGCAGCTAGTGTTTTAAACGATGGCCTTATATCAATTCAGAGAACATTTGATGTCATGGACTTGACAATCGGCTCGAAAAGTTTCAAGTTTGCCAGGAAGTGGACCAGTACCGCATTATTAAAGCTGAGAAATCATTGAGTGATGGAGCAAAAAAGGCTCGCATTGACTCGGAAGGAGAATGAACAGGAGGACATTGATGTAGAAGTCAATTGTATGGTGCAGGTATCGCAGAATAAATATACATGAATAAATTACACGATTTTACAGTACTTAAAACTTAAAACGCGTTTAGGTGGACGGACACATAACTCAAGCAAATCTTAACCGATCGATCTGAAATTTTGTCCAGTAAATCGGATTTACTTATGGCTATCGATCCTCGTAGTATTTTTTTCGATATTATGCTTACTTTTTTTTACAGTTTTTAAGACGTTTTTATACCCTTGCAAAGGGTATTATTATTTTGTTAAAGTTTGCAACGCATGTAAATATTCATTTCCGACCCTATAAACTATATATATTCTTGATCAGGGTGACAAGCTGAATCGATTCAGCTTTGTCCATTCATCTGTCTGTCCGTCTGTCTGTTTCTACGCAAACTAGTCTCTCAGTTTTAAAGCTATCGAGCTGAAACTTTGCACAAGTCTTCTTTTTTACTGCACCGGATCGAATGACTATAGATTATAGCTGGTCAAAATCGGATGACTTATCTTATAGCTGTCATAGAAACCATCGGTTGGAAAATCGGTCAGAGTGGGATAAATTTATTCGTTTTCAATGTTAGTATCTCTAACTCAAATTATATTACACTCTTTTAAACAGATTTGCATAATTTTGTCAAAATCGAATGACTATACTTATAGAAGCCATAGAACTATCAGTCGGAAAATGGGTTTTAGATAGAAATTTGTTTGATTTTAATGATATTTCAAACCATTTGGAACAGATAATTCAAAACTTTGGCACAGGCGTATATTGGTTTCAATCCGGGTTGGATATTTTTTACACTGTCCAACACAAATTTGAGTTCTCCTATGTGTTGTGTGACACTAAATCCTCTTTAGACTAGAGTTTCACTATAAGGGAAAAGCCGTCAGCTTCTCTGACATCTGCCGCAGTCGAGACTTTGAGCAACTGAATATGAGGTCACGGAGAGAGACGACAACATCGTAGAAGTTATCAGATGAGTAACGCACAATGACGCGAAATGTGAGACATTTAAAAAAGATACCGGCAGGGACCATAGCCTCTGAAACGGGAGACCGGGACAAGTGAGAGGAATAATACATTAGCTTGGTTGGGTTTTATCTGGGTTTCCCCAATCCAAGCAACAAATGTTGAGCTATAGGAAAGAAGAAATAACTATGCAAGGCAAAGGTCAGGTTCTCGGCCTATTTATAAAACAATAATAGTTTTCTAATTAAAACCCACTTTTCGTCACATAGTTCCTATGGCGGGCTATAAGATATAGTCATCCGATCCGTCGGTTCCGTTATTAGCAGTGTGCAGTAAAGAAGACTCTGTGCAAAGTTTCAGCTCGATAGCTTTAAAACTGAGAGTTAGTTAACGTAGAAACAGACAGACGGACAGACAGACAGACTCAATCCGACTCCAGCTCGTCACTGATCAAGAATATATATATTTATATGGTCGGAAATGAATATTTCTATGCGTTGCAAACTTCTGGGCAAAATTATAATACCCTTTGCAAGGGTATAAAAAGACACTTTGCCCGGCAGACATTTGGCTCGATTTGCTCAGTTGCTTATGCTCAGCTGCTGACACCCGAACGAAATTGTCCCATCAAACTGTTATAGTCAGACAGCATCATTATTGTTTCTCTCATCGATTACTATGAAACGAAAGCACTGAAAATCAAAATCTAGTGTTCTGTTGAGATCTTAAATTTTTCCTGTCATTTCGGTGAGCAGACAGCATAGAAAAATTTGGTTGATCATATCATAGGTCATAGGTGCATCGCTCGAAAATAAGTTTAGTAAGAACATTTTTTTGTTTTCAATGTTAGCGTTCTTAAATTTAAACCCGGTATTATTATATGTTTTTAAACTGATCTGCAAAGTTTGGTCAGAAATCGCTAACCGTTGGAGTGAGCTTTTTCACAGTCTAAATTGCTTTCTCTATAAAACTGCTTCAGAATCGTTTTTGAACGCAAAAATATTAACCAAACCCAAAAACCCAATTTTAAGCTCTCATATATCTGAATCAGTTTTAAGCCGGTTGACCAGTTCACAAAATCAACTTAATTTACCAATCATCATCTCACTAAAGATAGCATCTTTTGCTTTCGATTTTGAATACGACCTTAAAAAAAAATGTTTTAATACACAGAGTTTAGCGCCGCACGGTAAAAACAAAAAACGGTGAGTGAGACACGTTAAATTATAGCCTATGAGGATTACCGTTCCAAAATTTAAAAAGAATTCAATAATCGGTGATGTGAGACACGTTAACATTAAAACAAAAGCCGAAAACACTCAAGAACTTAAAGTTCTTTCAATTTTAAATTCCATTTTGTTCGTTATTTTTTTTTCTGAGTGTAGACACACACACACACAGTGACAATAATGCGAATACAACTTTAATTTGAATTTGTGGGTTGCCGCTTGCTGTTTTCTGTTTTCTGTTTATTTCTAAGCAAACTCAAATGCGTGGGCGTCTCAAACGAAATTGCAAAAGATGCGTAGGCAGTCCAAAGGCAGACCGGGTCTGCTCCAACCAAGCGGAGCCGTGCCATAGTGGATATAGTTCATCAAGCGATTCGAACATTTTTACCTACGCACAGTTTTCGAGCAACTGACGAAGCCCGGCTCCAAGCCCCAAGTGTAAATCGAGTTGTATCTCGGTCTCCCGCTGTAAAAAAAAAAAATGCTAATTTTCGTTGACATGCCATAGTTTGGCTAATGACGAAGGTTGTTTGTTAGCTTTGTCAGTTGGGTTGACGCCGTTGCCAAAAAAAAAAAAACAAAAATACTCCTATTCAAACTGGTTGCCATGTGCGAGAGAGCCAGTAGCCAAACAGAGCAAAGGGGTGGTGGTGGTGGTGGTGGTGGCAGAGCTTACACAAAAATTTCTTTTGACGGAATTTCCATGAATTAATGTTGCTGCCGGATTATGCCTAACGATCATGATCAGTTGGCTGCTTCTCCTCAGGTGTCTGTCACTTTATATGCATTATATATTTGATTTTTATGCCTAAACAGATGTCAAGCTGTGTCTAGCTGGAATTTTCGTGTTTTTGTGGGTGATTACTGCCACTTGCCTAAAGGAAGTAGACAAGCGTTGATCATGGCTGGAAATGTTGACTTTTATGGTTCGTAAAGTTTGGCTGCAAACGAGGTTTTTATACTCTGTACCGAAGGTACACATAGATTATATTGAATTTGGGCAAAAGTATGTATCAGGGAGAAGGAATCATTTTATCTTGGGAAGGAAGAAATTTTAGGTTGGTAAATTAAAATCATGAAATTCTGTATAAGGTTCAATTGGGAGTTCCAAATCATTAAAACATTCAACACTGTGGATCACTTGTCTCCCTACAACTACTCCGCGTACTCATCGATTGGCATTTGATCAATGTCAAGGCCTGATCACTTCATCAGACCCATAACTACAATACAACAACGACAACCACTCTAGGTATTTATACACACACACAAACATGCTGGCATATCGATCTTCTCAGCCTTGGCCAACAATGGCCGCAAAACGACGACAACGCCAAAAAGAAATTGCTCAACAGAAAAAACGCTGAATGAAATTCACGCAAGGCATGAAAAAAAAAAAAAAATGAAAGATCAACGTTGACCATTCAGTTGGGGGAACAATGAAGTGAAGAGGACCCGGACCCCACCCGGCCCCGCTGGTCGTCGTCTGTCTTGTAGCAACAAAATAATTTATTGAAATTCAAATTTATTATCTGCTTGCTCCTCGTTTCGTTCCTCGTTCGGGCTTGGCATTTTGGTCAAGAGATATTCCCCGATTCTCGTACCAAAACCAATTCAACTGGAATGCAGCAAACACACATATGGCCCAGAGCGTAAAACGAAACAATCAAGAATGAGTGTAGAAATTCCACAATGAGCCCACGCAGTGACTGGGAGAGTGGAAAGGGAGGGCTCGGAGTACGGCAGATCTGTGTAATCAACGTTTAGCTGAACGGATTAAGGCGAGAGAATTTGTTTTTTGCTCGTTGCGTTTTTACATGTGGCATAAACAAATATATATATATAGGTAGATACTACCGACAAACATACATATATATATGGGCGCGGAGTGGGCGAGGCAGGGGGTGGGGTTGCGGGTTCGAAGAGTGACCGACCGCAAACATTTTGAAAGCCCCCGAACACAGGCAGCCGCTGTAACGCGTGCTAAACAAGTTTCTCGATCGGTTCCGAGAGCGTCTTTGTCTTTTGTGTCTTGCTTTTGTTGCCTTTGGATACTCTATGGACGAGTGTGCTTAAAGTGGGGTATACAGCGCGGGCAATTGAGTATGAAACAGGTGGATTTAGGTAGGCAAAGCCTCATCAGCTACTTAGAAGGTATGTTGCTGTGACCAACCAGTATCTATCTACCTACCTTTTGTTAGGCACTTAAAACAAAAGGACTTTTCCAACACATCAAAATGCGTCCTGGTTTCGGCTATAGCCTAGTTGATTGATTCTTACAATTTGGCCACTGCATTGACGGATGATTGTGCTGGTGCGTTATTCTGCAAGAACAGAACTCTTTTTTGGCCAAATTTTCCTATCGATCTAATCTATATACGGTATATAAAACAAGTAAGAGCGTTGCAGTTGAGTAGCCCGACTCCAAAATACCCTGTACAATGTAGACACACATACAAACACATACACAAACGCACACCCACACTGACTCTGAAATAGGCACAGCGCTCCCCCATAACTTTGGTGTTTTTGCTCGGATCTTATTGCGCTTTTCAGAATAGATAGATATAGGGCCTAAGATAATATAAGGACATGGCAAATCGACTCTGCTGTTGATGCTGATTAAGAATATATATACTTTATAGGGTCGGAATGTGTTACAAACAAGGCTGCAAATTGGTCCTAAACCGAATCATAAAGACCGGTTCGGTTCGGGTTTTTTATTGCGACGAACCGGACTGAACCGAACCCCTCATATTTTTGACTCCTCGAACCTGAAACTAGTGGTTGTTACAACGACACGTACAGGGAAATAAAAATTCCTTGTAATCCGACGATAATTCAAGAAGTTCCCCAATCCAGCAGCATTTCTAGGTCAGATTTATGCTACCGTCGATTACGGGACGAATATGGATCGAGCAGGAGAAATTTTAAGTGAGAACTGCAGAGCAGAAAGGGAATGCAACTGTGAAGAATGTAATGTTGATGCGATTGTTCTAAAATCTTTCGTTTATACCATAAACGTCCGATAAACGTTCTTCTTTAAAAGCTCAGTACCAATATTTTTGTAGCTTTGTCAACTTCCGACCAAAAAAAAAAAAAAGTGGTAAAGCCAGCACATTACAGACATGCTGAAGCTCCAAAATTAAATTTTAAAGGAGAGTTTTCAAAATTTCCCCTTCAAATGAAACAACTTCTGATTCCGAAGAAGAGAAGTTTATAAAAGCAATAGAAAGCTATAAAAAAGATCAAAAACGAAAGGCAAAAGCTAACTTCGTCTGTACCGAAGTTTTGATACACTTGAAATAGCTTGTCTCAACGGTTAGCGACTTCGACTAAACTTCGCAGATCAGCTTAAAAACATTACATATTACCCATGACCGTGTTTGAGAGCAGTAATATTGAGAACAAACCATTTCGAACGAACTTTTGTATGGTAGCTACAAGAAGTAGTCATCCGATTCGGTCGGTTCCGACATATTAGCAGCGTGCAGTAAAAAGAAGACTCTGTGCAAAGTTTCAGCTCGATAGCTCCAAAACTGAGGGACTAGTTCGCGTAGAAACAGACAGACGGACAGACGGACGGACGGACAGACGGACGGACAAAGCTTAATCGACTCCAGCTCGTCATGCTGATCAAGAATATATATACTTTATGTGGTCGGGAGATGATTCCTTCTATGCGTTGCAAACTTCTGGGCAAAATTATAATACACTTTTTCAAGTGTATAAAAAGATCAAATACAACTTTCGTAAATGGGTTATAGATTCTTACAATATTAACTGAGAACGTCTAACATCCTGAGTTTAAATGCTTAATAGCCATTTGCTGGGCGCCAACATTTTCAAGCTTTGGTTTTTGTAAAAATGTTAAGTGGGTCAATGTCCAATTGGAACATGCTACAAAGATGGCAAATTATGCCATGGAAAATATTTATGACCTAGAAGTGTTGGACGTTAAGATGTGCTCAGTGTAGCCTATTAGACAATTGTCCAAGAGAACACACATCAACAAATGTTTCAAAATTTTGGAAAGGTCAAAATAATGAGGACTTAAAAATTTATCTCATCTGAGTATAGGACTTAAAACTTAACAGTTCTAAAGTTGTAAATGTCAGCTTACAAATTTTGATAAATAAGTTACATGTTGAAATAAAGTATAGGGTGGTATGTAACAAATAAGTATTTATAAATCAAAACTATTCTTTTATGTTCAAGTAAACCAAGGTTCGTACCAAAACCTTGGGTTCAGGGTTTCAAGAACCAGTCCTTCTACAAAATTTTAGAGTTTGCAGCCTTGATTCAATACATTTGCGCACTTCATTATCTCCTTTGGGTATTTGGATATTTATAATGGGTACAGGAGTATAACAAAAGAGTTCAACCTATATTCGGTTTGGAAGCTTTTGTCGGATAAAATTGAAAAAAATCGGGAAAATCTTTTTGTATGTAACTTTTTCGGTTAATCATCTAATCACGCTCATACTCATTTGTAAAGATCTGTGTAAAGAATTTAAAAATAACGGCATATCAATCGTCTGGAAATTCACCCCTGGATAGGAAATTATTAAGCCTTCTTTTTTCTACGAATTGAATCCACTTGGCATTAGCTGTCAGTTTCAACTGCTTAAGGAATTCAGATTTTCTTTAAACTGGATCTGATAACCATAGATTTAGTGTCAACATACTGCGATCAGCTATCCGCCAAGCGATTTGGACAACCATTGAAATGATCTCTCATTTCCACCCGGCAAGTCTGTTAAGAATAACCATTAGCCAAACCAATGCGTACAGCAATACCAGAGTGTGCTGAAAATGTAAGACCGCGGTTGTGTAAAAGTTTTTAGAAAGAAAAACTTATTAGATGTTCCTTGGCGGGATCGAACCCTCAGCCTCCCACAGAAGGCAAACACACTTCCTGCACCACAAACGGTACAGTTTTGTTAACCATTTGGCAATATCTAAAGTTTGCAAATTCTTTGGTCGTTTCTCTTTGTTGATCCCCGAAGATAGAACCGTCATATGAAATGGGAATGGCAGAGAGAAAATAAGGTTTGTTAAAAAGATTAACTTTTAAATTTGGCAGGATACTATTTTTTTATGTTGGTACACCTTCTCTCAACATATTATATATACCTATGACGACATGATCATCCACTTTGCACTTATTGCATCTTTTGGACAAATATCATCGTACAATTTTTCTTCTTAAGTATGACACTAAATAGGGTCATAGCTGATGAAGAAGCATGTGTATATAGTTATGTACCAAGACCGAAAAGCACCATGCACTGAAATCAAGCTGTCAGATTCTAGTACGGTCAATTTCGTGAGGATATGTGCATTTGCGCTAAGCATTCCTGGTGCACCCCAGCCGCCGACAGTACGTCTACCCGACTCTGCGGACTCTAAATCCAGCAGACGCGTCAGTCAGTCGACACGAAGTATAATTTTTTAAGTGCAAATGCTCTTTTAATCTTTACGTAAGTTAAATAAGGGCGTATACAACGCTTATGGTCAGAAATTTTAATAGCTGGTAAAGGTGACCGTATGTAGAAAATCTATTTTTATAAAGAAAGAAAAAAATGTTATTAGATGTCGGAGGCGGGATCAAACCCACGGCCTCCCTTAGCAGTCCAGCACACTAACCTGGCCATATACGGTTTTTCTGGGTGTATATATAATTTTTTTTAGCAGCTGGAATATATTATACCGACATCGACAAACCTCACACTAAATAAGTTTTACCACGGGTCTACACTAGACTGTTTTTACACATAGGGCCATGGTCGGGGGGACGCAATATCCTTGAAATACCAAGACTAAGTAAGGCTTCTTTTATTTCGTAGTTGAACCATTACGTAGCCAATCTAAATCGTAATTACGCACAATCGGACGATGTCGATAGGATTTCTTCATTACTCGCATTCGAGCAGTTTTTGTCTTAAAAATTAAGTAAAAACCACTTTAAATTAAGCTGAATTCTGGGGCTACAATTCTCTGGGTACAAATTTATAATTTAATATTGGTAATGTTAAAAAACCAGCGTTATAGCATAACAACGCAGATTTCGGGTGTCCAAATTTCTAGGGTTTATAGGACTGCAGCCCTAATAAAAATGAATTCGGCAAGATTGGCGTGCATGCGTTCGGAGGGTGGTTGATGTTGCTGATGGTGTGGCCTCGCGTCGAGGGCATTGCATGCTGAAAGATATTATTAAAACTACTTTTTAAAGGCATTTACAAGTCGATCATACAAATGGAATACCCTTACTTGCTGTAGTTGTTCTTTTTTTTTTTTTGGTACTGCCACAAAAGGTTGAGAACCGGCAGAGTTGGGGTCTGGGGGACTGAGGCTGGGCTCTTGTGCTGCTGCTTCTGCGATATAAAAGACATTGAGAAATCGTTTTCCTTTTCAGTACTGCGGCTGCTGCCGCTGCTTCTTTCTACCGCTTTTTATGATAATAAATATTTATGCTTTTCTTGGCTCTGTGCTGGCTGGTGCTGCCTCCCTCTACCTCAATTCAAATCGGAGACGGACGAGCGAAATAAAAATCCCATTTCGACAGACAACAGAGATCGCAGATCCCTCCGCCCCCGCTACCACTGTGCCTTATTTACGGCCAAATAATTCAAATTAAGCCTGCGATCTGGTAGACGAATAAGAAGTATCTGTATCTGTGGCTGGATATCTCAACACCAAACTTTGTGTGGACAATGGCACGGCAAGGGGCCGCGTGCCAAAAATAAAAAATCATAATAATACAATTTTTTTGATGAACTACATTGAAAGAGATCAAGAATTGTGCTCCCAATTTCCTGGAAGTGCTATTTTGCCTCTGGCCAACTGTGGGGAAGGGAAGGCCGAGGCAAAAGTTTACAATTAAATGATTTAAACAATGTTTTGCCATTTTACGGTTTACACCTGTTTGAGTTCAAACTATAAATATCCATGCCGTAAATATATCCATGGCCATGGTACGAATTTAAAATTTATTTCGCATCCACCACCCCCCGCTCACCGGTCACTCCCATTGGTCTGCTGCTGCTCGCTGGCTTTCACTTGAATTTTCCAATTTTTACGCTTTAAATTTAATGAGCACTTCAGGTGGTAGTCAGGAGGCAATTGCTGGCGCCAGTTTTGCGCTAAATGTTATTTCAAATATTTTTGCAGTATTTCATTTGCGGAAAATTTCGGAAAAGAGGGGAGATGTTTGAATACCTACGATTTGTAAGTGTGTGTGTGTGTATGTATATTGTTGATATGAAATTTGTACTTTGAAATGACAGCTAATGATACAGACAGACATGTTAGCGGTTTGACAGCGACTAACATAATTGAAACATATCTTCCAAATTTGGGGGAGGAATCGCATCTAAAGATTAAAATCGGAAATGTTTATTTATGGAGAGGAAGTGTTTATTGTTTTGGATTACGTCTTCTTCAGACAACGGGTTTTCTTATGCGTAGCAGGGTTTAGAACCGAGATAAATATCGGTTTCGGTTACGGTTACGTTTGTTAAAAACTAGTTGTTTCGGTTACAGTTGCGGTAACGGTTATCTGATTTATTTCTTACAAATTAGCTGTTTCGATTAGCGGTTAAGTATACATTTTAATTAAAAAAACAAATTACTTCACAGAGAAAACAAAATTGGCTACACGGCGCGTGTAGAAACGTCAAACCTAAACGCAACGTATTTCACCCTGTTAAATTGCACACGCTGCGTGTAGAATTCAAAAAGCCACACGGGACGTGTGGAAAAGCTACATGCGACGTGTAGGAATTAAAAATCTGAATGCAAATGTAGAAAAGTTAAATGCTGCGTGTGCAAAAGCAAAGTCTACACGACATTAGAAAATCAGCGTATTTAACCAAATAATTCTACATTTTTAATGCAGCAATCTGAATACCACACCGACGTTTAGGTTTTCTACATTAACGTTTGGATATTGAAATCCTACACGCGCGTGTGGAAATTCTACACGAAAAATGTAGCTCTACATCAGTACTGAATTCTTATATTTTTCGATTAGCAAGCTGGTTGTCACACGTGACGTGTGGGATTTCTAAATGTACGTTTGGACTTACAAAATCTAAACGCTGCGTGTTTGAAAATCTACACGAAACGTGTGCAAATTTCTGTTGCCCGTATATAAATAGCGATTGCGTTGAATTAGAACTTGAGAATTACAAGCAAGCAAATATTGGATTGTGCCTTTAGCAGATTCAATACAAGTAATGTCTTAGAGGCCTTGCCTTACACGCGTTACGTGGCGGAGACATCTAAAACATCATTCCAATCGTGTTGCAGTCCAAGGGGCCGGGATTTCAAATCTAACAGAGTAAGTAAAAAAATATAAATTCGTAAAAAAAAAAATTAAAAAGCTACACGAAAATGTAGGATTTCTACACGTTTCGACCGGGATTTTCAACCCATTACTTTTGTGTAGCTTTTTGCACGCCGCATGTTGAAAAAACTGAACGCGGCGTGTAGAAAAGCTGCACGTGGCGTTAGAATTCATAAAGCCACACGCGGCGTGTAGAAAAACCACACAAAAATAGTGGGTTGAAAAATCAGTATAATTTTAGTGATTGAGAAGTCTGTGTTCGGTCGGTTAACTTTTCTCTACTCTGTTGATTTGTGATAACATAATTGCGCTTAAAGTTTTAGAGTTCAATTTGTTTCTTAATGAATTCATTTGTAGAACTGTGTTATTCGTCTTATGTCTGCTGGGTATTGAAAAAAATTATTTTCATTATATGTGTTGGTGGTCCAAAAAAAAATGATATTTTTCATAACAATTTTACTCCGATTTGGAAAATCAACCAATTGATATACTAAAAATTTCAAATCGATATATTTTAACATATCAATATTCCGTTTTCAGTATCATTTTGAAACTATTTAATATCAATTTAAATGAATTATATTATTTTGGATCAAGCCAAATGAAATGAAAATATTGATATTTTTGAAAAGTTAATTTTAGTCTGTTGAAAATCAAAATGAATTTGCTTTTAAACCAAATTTTCGTGCCATTTTATCGAAATAAAAACTTTTACGAATTTCGATCGAACACAGGAACTAGAACAGGCCTGACAATTTTGTGCCGCTAATCTCTATAAATATAAAAGAGAGGGTCCTGATTCACTGACTGATTGATTGGCAATCATCGCACAGCCTAAACGGTAAGAGAAAGAAAGCTGAAATTTGGACAGGAGTTTCTGTTAGTGGTGAAAGTGCGTACTAAGACGGGGTTTTGGAAAATTCCACCCGGAAAAGCGTTGGAAAAGTTTGTACCGGAAAAATGTTATTTTTCATTCGATTGACTTGAAACTTGGTTTGTAAGCATAGTAAGCGAAATAATTTGACACGTGTTTGGAAGCCGGCCACAAGGAAAATGGCCGGAAAATTCTGCATGCGAAAAACTATTTTTCATCCGATTGCACAATGGTCCCAAAGTCGATTTATTTACCAAAAGTCAGAAAAGTTGGATTTGTGTAGAAATCGATTAATATTATAAAAGGTATATCAGGGTCAAGAATCGAAATTGTAATATGAAATCCCTTTTTTTGAAGGAAAGAGATAAACGGTGATTTTGTTGTGGCAAAATTTTGTCTAAGTTTTTGTTTGAAATAAACGGAAATTGATTAAAACAATTGAAGTAAACAGGAAATATTTTAATAAATCTTTGAGTTTTTTTTGCGCCTTTTATTTGTTTTTGTTGTGTGTTGATTTTTAGGCGGAGCTTAACCTCAAAATAATTCTGTTTCGTGGAGTAAAAGTTAGGTGGATTGTCGTAACTGTTTTATGCAATATTGTTTCTTTAAAGTGTCCTCTATACGATAGTCCAATTGGTTTTTTTCCCAATTTTCCCGAACCCGTGAAATTAAGATTTTTCCAGACCACTTCGAGTTTGAGCATAAAAAATTGATTGAAGAATGCACGCACGTAAAATCAGTCGTCAGAATAATACGCAGACGTTTTTCATAGAGCTATAGACTCTAGCGATCTACTGATCTCTAGTTTATGTTTATATTAAAGAAAGGCACAAAATAAAAAGATATCCTCTTCCGACGGATGTCATTCCGCTTTTGGAAGTTCCCCCTTTTACGTTAAGTTTTAGTATGGACCCTCTTTGTGATGAAGATAATACTGACGATACCGATTCGGATGGATCCGATATTGAGAAAAATACTGCTTACATTTAGATTCTGAATTTAATAATTAAAAATATAATACCTAATTATATGTTATTTGGTGTAAATGGAAAGGTAGGAACCTGGGGAGCTCACTAGTTAAAGTGGTGTTTTGGAGGGGGGAATGGGTTTGGGTAAGGGAGAATTTCTGTGTTTTATTCGATGTGGAACCGACGAGATGCTGGAAGTGGGTGGGATGTAGATGGGAAGTGGGTGGCATGGTGTATGTGGTGGGAAGTGGGTGGGATGTGGGAGGTGTAGGTGGAAAGTGGGTGGGATGTGGGCGAAGTTGGTGGTATGTGGGTGGCAAGTGGGTGGAATGTGGGTGGTAAGTGGATGGAAAGTGGGTGGGATGTGGGCGGGAAGTGTATGGTATTGGGTGGGATGTAGGTGGAAACTGGGTGGAAAGTTGGTGAGAATTGGGTGGAGTAAGTGGGTGTGCATTGATTCTGGGATAAGACTTGGCGGATTAGTGTAAATGAAATTTCCGAACTTAATTAAATAATACAAATATGTTTGTGGAACCGGTTATTTTGTTTTTAGTTATGGTTAACCAAAATAAAATCCTTTTCAGTTTCGGTTTATTGCGGCTACGGTTTCGTTTTCGGTTTGATTCGACTAGAACGGTTAAAAATAACGGTTGTATTTTCGGTTGGATACCCGGAATTATAGTATAATGTTCTTGGCTTGATTTGAATTGATATTGTTCCATTTTCAAGAAATTGATTTGAGTTCAAGACGTTTCATTTTGGAAACTTATAAGCGAAGGGTCGAAGGAATTTTTGCTGAGCAACCATTCGTGCAGTTCCAATTTAACAGCAGAATGTGTGCCTTTTTTTAACATTCCTTTAATATTAAAAATATTCAAAAGCGTTGATCTGGTGTATTTTCAAATGATTTGATAAATCAGAGATTTGATTTTTACAGTTCTTTTTCAACATTTTATCTGATTAGTGAGTTTAGCTGGCTCTAGGTCCGAAAAAGTTGCGTTTGTTCAGAACTATACACCAAAAAGAGCTGGTTGCCTATACGGTACCGTTTCATCATCCTCCCGAATGAATCTTCAGTAGGCTTTTCGCTGAAGAAAGCATAATTTCACTTGCCTCTCCATGAAACTTCTCTTAAAACTTTTGCTAGTTTCGTTTACAAAACAAGAGAGCGTACCCTCTCTCATATAGGTTTGTAATTTATCTGGCGACCTTTCTTATATTTAATTAGTGAGTTTAGCTGGCTCTAGGTCCGAAAAAGTTGCGTTTGTTCACAACACACTAAAACTAGAGACAGCTTTTGATAGAAGTTATGCGCTGCACCAAGAATTAAAATTCATCAAACTAAGGCCGACTGGGAATATCGATGCTGCTTAGAGGGGAAACCCGGAAAACATCGGACTCAAGATGGGCACAAAAGAGCACAATTGTAGTTCAATGTTCGTTTTTCAAGAACGATTTGATTCAAGTTGATATTTTTCCGTTTTCAAGAACATTTTTGACTCGGTTCATTTAAGTCTTTTAGAAAAGAAAGAAAAATTTGAGTTGGACTTGTCTGGAAATCGAACGCAGAACCTTTTGCACTCAACGAAAAACAAATGGAATGGCATGCTAGCCCATTGCACCATCGCACTCTTTTGAAGCTGCAGTCTGAATGGTTACTCCTACTATTATTGGGCCGAGCGCAATTGCACTCGTTTCTATCTGTTTGAAAACATATGTGCTTAACAATTTTTGAGAAAATTCTGTTCTTCTTCTGAACTTGTTGTTTCCTTCTGTTTGCGCAATGTGCTCTCTGTAGGACTACAGGACTGTAGGACTCTAAAAATTCAGGCTATTTAAAATGTATTACTAAGTCCACCTGCGTTTAACTAGAAACATTCCTAAAATCTAACTCACTTGTAGATCTAGTCAGAAGATTTGATTCACCTTAAAGTCCTCTCTTCAGCTTAGAGTGGAAACATTGTTTTCTCTTTGCGATTTTCGCATTCACGATCTAAGCTCTCTTCTAGCACAAAACAAACATGAATATATTCATTTCGCATAAATCTTGTTTTATATCTCTTGGTGTACTTCAATAAAAATCACACACATGGCATTGCATTTCCAATGAGCGGGCGGATGGAGGCGGTCTTCTGTGGGCAACAACAACAACAACGCACAGAGATAACAAAAACTAAACATATTTTAGTATGTAGAATCCACCGGCGGCAGCTGGCCTGGCTCCACCGCACAGTTGCATTTTCAAAAGCGGACACGGGCCAGGCCAGGCCAGGCATTTAGCATACAGCTAGCTCCATAGCAACATCATGGGGCAAATGCGTTGTCGTCGTCATCGTCGCCGTGGTCGTCGTTGTTGTCTATCTTTTGGTGCGGGTGCCGCGATTGATGGTACAGCCAGCACACACATCAGGGAGGAAGTGCTCTTCCGGTCTTGTAAATGAAAATATGTATTTTTTTATATTTTATTTAATTTCATTTTATGAATAGATTGCGTTACGCATACAGAAATAGGCGACGCCGAGTGCTTGTGAATGAGCTGAGCCAGCGGATGGATGGATGGATTGGATTGGGTTGGATGGATGGGTCGGCTCGTCGCTTGGATGAATGACTGATTGCATGGTGTGTATGTGTGTGGCCTCACATGGATTGGCCGGATCGCTCGTCATGTCGGGTGGTAGGGTTTATGTTTATCCAAATAGGCTGCGGCATTGTATAAAGTAACGACTGCCGCTTGACTGCTGTGGGGTGCTAATAAATAAATCGCATTTGATGTGCAAATGTGTACTTACATACATACATATACATACATATGTATACATATATGCGATAACTACTGTGCAAGGCAGAGTTGGTTTAGGCTATCTAAATATGTAAGCAGATACTATAGTTTCACCTCGAATCGAATCGGTACACAACTTGATGACGTGGGTGACTGCTTAAGGGTGCTGCATGTGGGGGAGAAAGGTGAGAAGGAAGTAACTGAAAGTATAAACGGAGTAGTTAATTTTCGATATTGACAGAAGTCTTTGATCCAAATCGTCACCGATATTGACTTTAGTGTCTGATCTTTGACTTGGTAAATACAGTACAGGACAGTAGTCGTCGATCTAAACGGTAGACTCTTGAGGTAGTCACCGATCCTAACATTAGACTTCAGTCTTCAAGGTAGTCTTCCTTCTCAAAAGTAGTCTTCAATCTTAATCCAGGTTCGTTGACGGTAGTCTCCGATCTAGACTGTAGTCTCCGATGTTGACGTGGGTCTTCGTTCTTGACAGTAGTCTTCGATCTTATCCCAGGTTAATTTGACGGTAGTCTTCGATCTTGGGGGCAGTCTTTAATACTGCTGGTAGACTTCGATCTTGTCTGTAGTCTTCGTTCTTGATCGTAGTTTTCGACTCCGTAACACAAGTTCTGAAAAAAGACATCGAAATAACCAGAGGCATAAAGAACTAAAACATAAAAAATAGAAGAAAAAGTTTGCTCCTACTGGGACTAAGGAAATTCATGTCCACTAGATCAACTGCGTATTTTCTTAACTACGGTTCATGACGCAACGTCTTCGCTTAAGGCTAATCAGTCAGGTAAGGCTAAGACGTCTTCCTTGTGATCAGTATTTGTGATTGGTCAAAGTTCAAGTCCCAGTTAATGCTTTTATTTCCAAATTATTTATAGCTTAAAAAAAGTGGTTTGGTGAAGAAGGTTACTGGGGTTGAAGATTGGGTGAAGTTAGAAGAGGGATGGATCCAATAACAGCCAACTCGATTAGTCTGTAGTCAGTCGTCCTCCTCTTTCTACAATTTGTAAATTTTTGTTTTTACTGCTCACACCTACTTCCTTTTCATGCCAGCACAAGTATTTTAAATCGACATAACATTTGGGAATTGTCTAAGGGATTTTTAGAAAATTTAATCACGGAAATCTGGAGCACAATTTCTGTTTTTAGAAAAGCATTTTCTAAATATAGGGCGATCCACCTTGAGCCCTTTTTTTCAGGGCGATTTTCTAAATATTAGAGCAAAAATGACGCTTTTTAGGCAAGTTGTTTTCTGTGTGTAGTTTCTTTACTCAAGTTTCGTTGACGGTAGTCTCCGATCTAGACTGTTGTTTTTAGATGTTGACGGGGCTCTTTGTTCTTGGGAAGTCTTGGCCCTTTTCCCAGGTTAATTTGACGGTAGTCTTCGATCTTGGGGTTTTTAATAATTTTTGTTAATTCATCTTGTCCACCCGATCCACTTTATATTTTCTTGATCAAGATTTCGTTGACGGTAGTCTCCGATCTTAATGGTCTTCTATCTAGATTCTTATTTATAATTTTAAGTTGGTCTACAATTGTTGACGGTAGTCTTCGTTCTTGATCGTAGTTTTCGATCTTAGATCAAGTTTCGTTGACGGTAGTCTGCGATCTTAGTGTTAGTCCTCTATCTAGAGGTAATCTACAATCTTAATGGTAGTCTTCTATCTAGAGGTAATCTACGATCTAAATGGTAGTCTTCTATCTAGAGATAATCTACGATCTTAAGGTAGTCTTCTATCTAGAGGTAATCTACGATCCTATTGGTGGTCTTTTATCTAGAGGTAATCTACGATCTTAATGGTAGTCTTCTATCTAGAGGTAGTCTTCTATCTAGATGTTATCTACGATCTTAATGATGGTCGTCTGTCTAGAGGTAATCTACGATCTAAATGGTAGTCTTCTATCTAGAGGTAATCTACGATCTTAATGGTAGTCTTCTATCTAGAGGTAGTCTTCTATCTAGAGATAATCTACGATCTTAATGGTAGTCTTCTATCTAGAGGTAGTCTTCTATCTAGAGGTAATCTACGATCTTAATGGTGGTCTTCTATCTAGAGGTAATCTACGATCTTAATGGTGGTCTTCTATCTAGAGGTAATCTACGATCTTAATGGTAGTCTTCTATCTAGAGGTAGTCTTCTATCTAGAGGTTATCTACGATCTTAATGGTAGTCTTCTATCTAGAGTTAGTCTATCTAGAGGTAATCTACGATCTTAATGGTAGTCTTCTATCTAGAGGTAGTCTACGATCTAGAGGGTAATCTTCAGGTAGTCTTCTATCTAGAGGTAGTTTATCTACGATCTGAAGTTATCTACGATCTAAATGGAAGTCTTCTAACTAAGGTGAGGTTAGTCTAGAGGTAGTCTATCTAGAAGTTATCTACGATCTTAATGGTAGTCTTCCATCTAGAGGTAGTCTTCTATCTAGAAGTTATCTATGATCTTTATGGTGGTCTTCTGTAATGGTAGTCTTCTATCTAGAGATAATCTACGATCTTAATGGTAGTCTTCTATATAAAGGTAATCTTCGATCTAGACTATAGTCTACGATTGTTAACGTTAGTCTTCGATTGTTGACGGTAGTCTTCGTAGTTGACAGTAGGTTTGATTTTACCCCAGGTTTCGTCAACGGTAGCCTTCAATTTAAATAGTAGTCTCCGATCTTGAGGGTATTCTTCGTTCTTGACCGAAGTCTTCGATCTTAACCCAGTTTTCGTTGACGGTAGGCTCAGATCTTAATGGTAGTCTTCTATCTAGACAGTATTGTGGGATCTAGACTGTAGACTTCGATCTTGAATATTGTTTTGTTGACGGTAGTCTTTGATTGTGACGAAAATCTCTGATGTTGACAGTAGTCTCGAACGAAGTTACGTTGACTGTTGTCATCGATCTTGATGGAAGTTTCTGATCTACACAGTAGTCTCCAATCTTGAGTAAAGTTACGTTGACTATAGTCTTCGATCATGACGGAAGTCTTTGATCCAATATTGATGTTAGTCTCCGATCTTTGAAGAGGTATAGGTATTGTCTTAGTCAAATCTCTTGACGGTAGTCTTCAATCTAAACAGTAGACTCCGATCTTTAGGGTAGTCTTCGTTCGTGACAGTAATCTTCGATCTTATTCCAGGTTTCGTTGACGATAGTCTTCGATCTAGACGTGTAGTCTCCGATTGTTAAGGGCGATCTCCTATCTAGACGGTAGTCTCCGATCTTGAATGTTGTTTCTTAGTCTTCGATATTGACGAAAGTCTCTGATCGATACAGTAGACTCTATAATTTAACAGTTACTTTGTCGATGGTCTTCGTTCTTTATCGAAGTTTCGCCCAGGATATATTTTGATAATTGCTCAGCGAACTGAGAAGCCAAGCTATGCCATCCCCATATATTCCAGTGTAGTGTACTACTTCAACCCATACTAACTCCCGCACTCATCCGTTTGCACTCACTTCGATCCAACCCGAAAGTAATTTGATATTCAGTGAGCAACTGCGCACTGCAGCAACCATTGTGAATGGGTTGCGTACAATTTTCTTTCACTAGATTTACATTTCCATTTGCATTGATTGTGCATGACTCTATGTAATTTTAATCACAACACACACACACACACACACTCGCATGCCCAAAGTTATTGTAAAAGGGATTTCCTGTTATGAATATTCCATCAACATAATTATTACATACGACTTGGCATTTGTTTACTATAGTTACTCGTGTGCACAGTAAGCAGGGTCGCTGCGTATGGGGCAATCATTTCCGCCGGGGCTTGGGCTTTCTTTGGTATTTTTACAGTTAACAGTTAATTAAGTTGATATTCATGGAATATTCGGAGAGATTAATGTACCCCAAATTGACCCCTTGACCAGAAAAGAAGAAGGAGGGGAAGGAGGAGGAGGAGGAGGAGTCGTCGAATCATCTCTGACTCAGATCAGCACAAAAATTCCTTGTCGATTTGATTAATTAATTAAAGCTCAACCCTTTTGTGTCACGCTCCGCTTAAAGTGTCGGCATTTGGCACTTTTGAAATATGTCATTTTATTTTACAATAATAAGCAACTGAGACGACCTCTGATGTTGAACTTGGAATTGATGATTAAGTCCATTAAGTCGTAAGTAAACGCAGTAAGAGATGGTGAGTCAGTCGACTTGTGAAATTACAGCTATCCTTTAAGAGTGTGGAAGAAAGGGGAGAAAAGGGATCTTGATAATGTTTTTGGCACACTGAGGGGATGCCATATTTTGAGGTGTCAGTTGCTTCCATACATGTGTGAACACCAAACGCTTGAAACTAGCTGAACTCTTTGTACCTTACTTCACAGAATCAGAGTCCTATTTTCCCCATAACCGTACCTTAAGATCTCTGAAATTTAGTTTAAAAATTTAGGTTTTCTAATTTTCGCCTCCGCAAAACAACTGTAGAAAGTGAATGTACCAAGCATTCTAGAACCCCTAAAGTCTTAAGTTATTTCACTTTTTTTTGTGGCCCAAACCATAACAACAACCCACAATAACGCACGTTTAATGACCTTAAAGGACGTAGGAAAAAGTGCTTTGAGATTTCTCTAGAAAACGCAAAACAGACGGGGCAAAAAGGAAAAAAAAGAACCTGGACCTCCATACACAAACAAAACACGGTGCATAATAATAAGTGCAGCACTCCAAAGCTGCTGCTGCTGATGCTGTTGCTGCCACGCCCACCCAGCCTTCAGCCAGAGAGAGGGAGCGAGAGAGAGACACTATTAGCCATAATGTGTGCCCCGTCCGTGAAGGCCTCGCCAACAACGATGCGAAGCGAGAGTCAGAATCATGCGATCAGGTTGTGGTTGTCGATTGATTCTGACTGAGGAGAATTTTGCCAGCATGCGGCTACTGTGCATTACTCTACTCTGTCTTCGACCAGTTTGGGCCATGCTGCAGTTAAGCTGCACGCACTAAGCCCAGCCAACGACTGACGACGACGATGGAGGAGAAGGCTTTTGTATTTGGTTTATTTGTCTGTGTTTTTTTTTTCAGTTTTTTGTACAGGTTTTCTTTTATTCATTATTTTTTACCAGCGTCATCGTCCAGCACACTCATACATAAACCCGGCTCTGGCTACCGTGTTACGCTTTAGGAGGCTACACTGAAAAAAAAACACACACACATTTCTATTGGGTTGCGCATGCGCTACTCCATCGCTCGTTTGAATAATAAAGAAATCTCTGGAAAAAAATCAAAATAAATAAGAAAAGCTTTGAGTGCTTTGGGGCATTGGTTATGGTGCGGTCGCTGAGTCGGATTTTTGTATATATTTTTTTTTAATCTCTGAAAATAAACAAAACTCCAAGCCACATTCAGTGCGCCGGCTGTCGCGCTTTTGGGCTGCTGCCGTTTTTTTTTTTTCATTTTATTTTTATTATTTTTCGTATGCTGCATTTCCAAACGCGCCTCGTTAGCGAACTCTCGCGCGCCGGCCACGGGCCACTGTCTGGAACTGGGACCGGCATTGGTACTGGACTGGTATTGGGACTGGCCACATGCATATTTGATATCTTATTAACACCCCAACACAGCTCGACGCACAAACAACAGCCCAGACAGGCTCTCAAAAAATATTTGGATGCCGTTTTGTGGCACGTGGAATCGTTGGAGAGGTGACAACGAATTTTTGAGATTTAAAGCTTATGAACTTTCATTTCGATAATTGTATCTATTCTATTTCTGTTTCAACAGAGGTCAATCAAAGAAAGTGTGTATATTCTAAGGAAGAATTGTTTGACTTATCAATAAATTATTTCCAAAAATAATAGCAATTACCAAAATTTACTAAATCAATATTTAAAGTAAGTGATTAACTAAAGCTTTCGAAAAACACTGATTTTGTTTAATAAAGTACTTAGAAAAGATCCAACTTAAGCTTCGGTCCAAAAGTTCAAACCCACCTTAAGTAATTTGGTTCAAGACCGGTTCCTTTCATAAGCGATCCCAAAAGATCGAGACTTGGTTTATCTAAGTCCTCATTTATCTCTCTAGGGCCGTAAATGCAGGCAAAACTTCTTACCCTAGCTGGCCATGAAGGTTTCTGATAGTTTCCCTGTGCGTCATTCTGAAAGATTCGATACAGGGCTGATTTGTAGGTTGTTTTTTGATGTGAAACATCTTTAATTTCGGTACAGAAGATTTTAGTAGGAGTAAAATTTGATTTCAGCGTCACGTGACGCTGGGGAAAGAGGGGTGAAAGAGGACGGAAGAAGGGGGGAAAAGAGGGTGGAAAAAGCGGGGAACAAAGGATTAAAGAGCCGATGAAAGAGGTGATGAAAGAGGTAAAGATGATGAAAGAATTGATGAAAAAGTGATGAAAGAGGTGATATTTGAGGTGATGAGGCTTACATATTTACATTTTATAACTGTTTAATAATTATATACCTTTTTAACAGTTTTAATGGAGGGCATAAGAGGTTAAGATAACTAAGCTTTATAAGTATCTTTTATTATTCTCAAAATGTTTAACAAAAATATAAACTACATATCCAAATATAACGAAACTTGATTATCTAATGCTTTCAAAAAACTCTTATTGTCTATTAAACTTAAAGTACATTGTTCTGTTCCAACTTTAATAAGCGATCCTTAGGTTTAAAACTTGGTTTATCTTTGTCCTCATTTAAAATATTAATAAATAAAAAAATTAAGTAATTCACCCTAGGGAGAAATACTATAACTAAATGCATCGTAAGATTTGCAAAGAGTTTTATTTAGGTTTTAAAAATTTATAATTAAATAAATAAATTAATTTTTATTTTTATTTTTTTTATAACGTTTAAAGGTAATTTAGTAAACTTTAAATATAAATAATATTTTATAAAGTCTTTGAAGAGAGCTTAATAAGCTTACTTAGGTTAAAAGAACTATTATGTAAAATTTTTCTATTTTTGATGATTATTTGAACCATTTGGTCAAAATAAAACCTTCTCGTCTTTATTTGGCTAGACAGAATCCATTTATTTTATCAAACTATTTCATTTAAGGTCAGTGGGACTACCCTTCAAAAAATGTTTGTGTATTTTAGTCTTGTTTCCCTTTTCAAGTCATTCTATTTCTATATATCTTTATTTTGCTTCCGGTAGAATTATCAAGAAATTTATATAAATTCTTAAAGGTTTTTTCTAAACATAAATTTTCTAGGAAATCATACACCTAAAAATTTGTATCAATATCAATTTGAAATACGTTGTCTCAAATTGGAAACTAGTATTAGATCATTTTTTTTTTTGTATCAATGTAAGCCAAGATAGTATTAAATTGAAACTTGTATGCTAATTTGATCGCAGAAGTATTAATTTAAAACTAATTAATGTTTTTAGTTCGAAAATTCGAAGAATGTGAATTGTAAAACGAAACACGCCAAAAATGTCGCAGCTGTCGATGCTTGACGTTTCAATTTAGTGTTATCATTTTTTGTGCAAATAATTCAGTACTTTTAGGTAAAAGTAAAAGAATGCATTAGGCGGAAATTGTCTTTTTTGGCATAAACTCCAAAAATAAAGATAGAAAGTTGAAACTTCAAATATTTGCTGTCTCATATTATAAGTTAATTTCGAATTATTTTTTTCCGGTGTGACCACGCCCCCCCGCCACCTACACACCGCTCCGTCAGTCAAAAGCTGTGTCTACTTAACTTTGCACGAAGCACTAGATACATTTACGCTCTACATTTAAAAAAAAAAAATTAAAAAAAAAATAAAAAAAAAAAAAAAAATTAAAAATTAAAAAAAAAAAAAAAAAATTTTTAAACCGGTCCGGATCGGATGACTATAGCATATAGCCGTGCCATAGGAATAATCGGACGAATGAATGAAATTGTGGAATGCAAATTATTTGAAAAATTAAAAAAAAAAAAAAAATAAAAAAAATAATTTATAAAAAAAATATTTATAAAATAAAAAAATTAAAAATATAATTAAAAAATATATTATAAAAAAAAAAATAATAAAAATAATTAATCAAAAAATAAATTATATATTAAAAAAAATAAAAATAAAAAAAATTTTAATTTAATTTATTTATAAAATAATACTTTCAATTAAATAAATATTAAGAAATATATAAATACTAAACAAAAATAAATTTATGAGTATTTCGCATATTTTGAAGCGCCATAATATGCAATCCTATTAGAATGGGCTGGCTAATCAAATATCATTCACAAAATTTAAAAGCTTCGAAAAGCCTACATTAAACAAACAAAAAAAGGTGGGTCACCTTTAACGGGCTGTCAAATACCAGTGATGGGCAAAAAAATTTTTTTAATATTTTTTATTTAGGGTAGACATTTATTTAACGGAAATATTAATAAAATTATGAAAATAATAAAAAAAATTTGGACTAGTCAATAATGGTTTAGAATAATTCCGTCCAATGTAATAGGACCCTTAAGCCAAACGACGTGATGAAGCTAAATAAATGTTTTTTTAAATACTTACAAGGTAATTTAAGTAGCTAAGTATTAATGTTGTTATGGTCGATTTTTGCAAACATTTTACTTTCTTTAAAAATGAACACATCACAATGCCCTGTGGCTGTTTCAGCGTTTTCGCAAGATAGTGCACAATGCGAGAGGTTCTAAACCAAGATGAGGCATTCAGAAGAGTCATTTTTTGCGGTTCTTGCTCAGGGTCTCTGTAGACGTAAAGCGCTACATGTATGGGTTCCTGCAAAAGGCACACCAATACAGTGACTTCTGAATAAACAACATTCGCGTGGACAATATTATATATAATATTTATATACTAAAATACATTTTGAAGGAGTTTGAAATAAAATATATGTTTATAGTATGTTGTTTTAATTTTAATGTCATGAATTTATACTACAAACTTGATAAGACTTGGACAATTAAAAATTTAAAATTTAAATTGATGTCACTGGAAGGACCAGAGACTTTTGAGGCGATATTTGTGATTCATTCTTACTTTATTTTTGTAAAATATTATAAAAAAATAGGCAAATATTAAAAAATCCTTCTGAACCAACAAAAAAAAACGCAGTAGCAGGGTTTAATCTTTAAATTCATAGAATATGAGGGTACAAATGTTTCAAAGAAATTAGATGTTATAAATGTACAGGGTTTGTCCAAAAAGTAATAGGACTGAGTCGGATTTAATTTTAATTTATTGAGCCAATCGTTACAATTTTTTATAAAAAACAAATAGGCTTTGAAGGCGTCACGGAGGGCATTCTCCGGAATAGCCTTGAGCCGCGCATGCTGCTTGGATCCTCTTTGTCTTCTCAAAATGCTTGCCTTTCATCGAGCCTTTTCAGAAAAAAGTCCGCGGGGCCACATCTGGGCTGTAGGGCGGCTGCGGAAGCGTTGGGCTTCCGGCCTTGGTCAGGTAGCTGCTCACAAGAAGATCACATTTCAAGTTCACTTTTGGGACTATCTTCGCGCACACCTTATGTTCAATTGTTCCGTCACAATGTCATGAACCATAGATTTTGGTAAATTTAACATCTGGGTAATTAATCAAATACTTAGTCGACGGTCTGAGTTCTAAACTTTGCGCACACGAGTCACATTGTCGGTGTTTGTCGAAGTGGAAGATCTTCCAGCACGGTCTTCATCGGCGACTTCTCACCAAAAAGGCCTGGTGCCAAAAACACCACTTTTGCAACATCTGAGTAAGCCTGATGATCATATCAAACGTCTCTGTCGCAGATTTACCGAGTTTCACACAGAATTTAATGCGTACCTCTTGTCGGCTTGCACCACACACAGAAACACGTCGCGCGAAAATGCCTGTTTTAACCTCCAGGTGCTTGGAGACAACTGACCCGCCGCTCGTTCGTTAGCTAGGTACGCCCTCTACCGGCGGCGGAAGAAAATAAATCCTATTACTTTCGTGACAAACTCGGTTAAATTTTAAGGGTAACCCTTTATCTCGGACTCGAACAAACAAAAAACTAACAAGTCTGCTATACTAAACAGGGGTTCACAGAGTTATGATGATGGATGGATCAGAAATGAGCTTAAGATTAATTTGGTTACCTAACCGATAACTTAGGTTGAGATAATGCGGACAAGATATAACATATTTCTTATAAGATTACCTTAAAATTAAACAGAATCTTTCTATCTACTTGGGTTGGAAGTTGTTATTTGACTATTTCCTTGCGAATACATTTTCTTGACCTGATAAAGTTCTCAAACTAGTTCAATATCAATCCGAAACCGCAATTGTTGATATAAAATAGTAGATGTGCTATCAACATAATGGAATGCTTAAAACTTTCTCCCCTGTATTTCCTTTAAGGAGTTTTTCATTTTTGTGCAAGACTAAAGTAATGATTCAACGATTTATCCAGCCCTACATTACAAACACTTAATATCGGATTTTTTTCCACCCAAATCTTTTTCTGTTTTTGGCTCGGGGCAAACTGTAAAAAAATAAACGAGCCAAACAACAACAGGAACACCCAAAACAAACTGTATCTCTGTGGCAGTCGCTAACAATTTGTGCAAACATGGCGAGCAGCAGTGGCGGCGCGTTGTGACCAAGGCAGATGGATGTTGGGCATGCCAGCGAGTCAGTCAGCCAGTCTAAACAGAAACCGCATACCGCCGACTACATACAAATTATTTGCTCAAAGATTACTTTGCTTAAATACGAGTACGCGCGTCTACATATATCGTACGTATGTGCGACTATTGAATGTTTGCGCTTCGCTAGATTTTGTTTTTATCATTGCTCAGCTCTCTGTCTGGCATGACCTTGTGAAGGATGTGACCAAGAATGCGAGTCACAACCAAAAAAAAAACAACTTAACTTCAAGCAACTAACAAATAAAGCAAACAACTCGAGTGTCTGCCAACGAGCTGGAGGAGAAGAGGGTGGCGGCTCTTAAGAATGGGCGAAACAGCATTGAGAAAAAGAAAGCCAGCGAAACGGCTTAAAGACAAAGCTTGAGAAGCTCAGGAGCCAGAGCTCGAGAGCGGCGTTTCCGCTGAGCTGACCAGCCATCGTCATCATCATCATCATCAACAGGCATCTCCAGCCACACGGCAGCCGCATAAACTGCCAACGCCATTTAAGTCATAATTTAAGCCACATTCCAGACGCGATCCTTCAGAGATTGCATTGCGTGCTTGGGCTTTGCAGCGCAACTTTGCCTCGTTTCACGTTCTTGTGAAAGAAACTGAAAAGATACATTCATAAATTCGCTCGGAGAACGAGGGTTTTTTCTTTTATTTTTATTTTTGAGTATGGATTTTGCTGTGGCGTGATCGTTGCGTATTTTTTATGGATCCAGCCATGTCAGTTTGTTTAAAGTTTTCAATTTGACCCTATGTAACACTGGACTGCAGATTTTAGGAAGAACTTAAGTAATGTATTTTTGACAAAACTAAAGCGTAGTATTTTTTATCTATCTATCAACCTGGAGATCAGAGAGATGGGTCGTTAAAAGACGTAAGATGAAGAGACACGACGAGTCCTTTAGACCTTAGGATGCAAAGGGAATGAGGCAACTACGACACAATTAGGTCATGTGCAATGCACCGATAAGGCTCTTATCAATTGACGGACTGATTAAAGTCTAATCAAAATCTAAGGGAGGGGCGCAACTATAATAACAAGATTTTCTTAATTTTCAACTGATTTTTTTTTTTTTGGAGCGAAGCTCTTATAAGGACGAGTTTGGGAGACTTTGTTCAACTAGAACATTTTTCCTATTCGACAAATTCTTTTGGGAACGTCTTTGGCCTTGTGAAGTCAGCTTTGTCATTTGCAGTTGAAGTGCACTAACACACAGTACTGAGTAGTGATTATCGAATACTGAGCATCGAGCACTGAGTATCGAATATTGAGTATAGAGTATTAAGTTAAGAGTATTCAGTATTTAGACTCGAGTAGTAAGTATTTAGATTTGAGTATTGTGTACTGAGTTTTGAGTACTGGGTAAAGAGGACGGCTGATCGAGACCCAGTGTCGGGAATTAAGTATCGAGAACCGAGCGCCGAGAATCGAGTGCCTAGAATGGAGTATTGGGTATTGAGTATTGATATCATTCTACGACGATATTTATGCTGCTTTTAATAAATCACGTTACAAGTTTCATACACTTCCACCCGCCCGCGTCCATCTCCATGGTTTACTATAAGTTTGTCTAATTTGAAAAAATACAAATTACAAGAAATTCAAGAATTCTGGTTCTCAGTTGGACTACGCTAGATATTCTGTGGCTCGTTCAAAGTTTATGCTACTTAATACCGAATGCTACAACAACTATTTGCTCAGCTGTAAGATAAGCTTTCAGCATGACCCCAAAAGGTTCTATAACTTCGTCAACTCCAAACGCAAATCTTCTCAGTTTCCTCCATCGCTTTCCCTCCATAATGTGACTGCTAATAATGCTGCTGACATCGCAATTCTATTCGCAAAATTTTTTCATCGACTAGCTTTGGTACCTTCAACCCATATCCTTATTCTATTACCCACTCTAACAGCATTCATCCACCTGTATTGGATTTAGAGTGTCTGCTCTCGGGTATTCGTTCTATTAAAACGTCATATACTCCCAGACCTGTACGCTTAAAAATTGTGATAATTCTTTATGCTTTCCGCTTTTAAAGCTGTTTAACTTATCTCTTGAACTAGGTGAGTTTCCGAAACTATTTGAAATGCTTATTACATCTCAAATACAGCACTCCTGTCGCTCAATTATTTCACAATCTCAGCACGGCTTTATGAAAAAACGTTCGGTTTCTACAAACTTGCTTGAGTTTACTTCCATTGTGAATTCGGGTTTCATTAATAAACTGCAAACGGATGTAATTTATACAGATTTTAGCAAGGCGTTCGACTCCGTCAATCATGATCTCCTTCTTCACAAACTGTATCTACTTGGAGTTCCTCAGGGTAGTCATCTTGGACCTTTACTTTTTAATCTTTTCATTAACGACATCCCTCAAGTCTTGCTTCACTCACATTCCTTGATGTACGCCGATGACCTAAAACTCTGCTTGTCTTATAACGAACCGATGTGTCCTCTCCTTCTTCAATTGGACTTAAACTCTCTGCATACATGGTGTTCGTTTAATTGCCCTCCCCGCACTAAACGCTGAAAAGTGTAAATTGTGGTATGACTTTTCATCGCACACAGCCGTATTTTTTTGACTATACGATTGATGGCAAACCTCTCGAACGCATTTACGTGGTTTACGATTTGGGCATATGCTTTGTCCCTAAACTAAGCTTTAATAATTATATTTCTGTCATCTCTAACAAAGCTATGGGTGTTCTTGGGTTTATCAAAAGATGGGCCAAGGAATTTAACGATCCGTATCTGACTAAACATTTATACGTCTCACTGGTACGACCAATACTTGAATATGGGTCTTGTGTTTGGTCCCCGCTCTACCAAAAATATCAAGACCAACTTGAATCGGTTTAAAAACAGTTTTTAATTTTAGCCCTTCGCGGCCTTAACTGGGTGCCCACCAACCATCTTCCACTATACGAGCATAGATTACTCTTAATTGATCTTCCATCTCTAAGAACCGTCGGACGTGCCATTCCGGGGTGGCCCAGAAACCTCTTCCCTTCAAATTCCAACCGAATTCCAAGGGGGTAGCCACAGAAATTTTTATTGTTTGGTTTCAAACCTCTAATGTTTTGTTGGGAGATTTTGCAAGCTCTTTTCTCACTAGCGCCTTTTGTCGAAGTGGCGCCCTCTACGACAACCAGCGAATTAATGGATGGAAACTAATTTTCAGGTTTGGCGCCAACAAATTTTTAAATTTTGCATTATATTTGTGGAGAATGCGACTTAAAATTGATTTATTATTTAAAAAATGCATCATAAAACATATAACACAATCCAAAAATTTCAGTTAATCTTTAAATTAACCCACATCTAAAATAAGCGAAATTTTTTGGCGAGAGATTCAGCCCTGTTTTTAGAGATGGAACATCGATTGGAACATCTGGTGTTCCAACTAGATTTTCTAATTAGGAAAAGAAATCTCTAGAAGTTCTGTGGCACCAACGAATTTTTCGAGAGACTTACAAACCAACCGTCGGCAAAATCTCTAGAGATTTCTGTGGCACCGATAATGTGCTTCTTTGTTCAAAAAAATTTACGCCAAATAAATCTTGCGGTTCCTTTGCGCCCTAACAGAAATTTCTCTCCGATTTACCTACAGCCTTGCTAACAAATTTTGCCCACTATGAACCT